>JAGFNQ010006974.1:39262-89200 GCA_024364735.1 Boesenbergia rotunda
TGCAAGTGCTGATACATGCATATCTTTTTTGTTTGTTTGTTTGTTAGTTTGTTATTTTTGTTGTTTGTTGATACATATCTTCATGGATCATTTTTTATTGGACATATGCATTTAATAGAATAACTAATTAAAGTGTTTGTTCTCTTTTTTCCAGCTGTAGGGACTTATTCGTGATCATGTTTGAAGACCATTAATCTGACCTTCCAAGCTATAATTTTTGTGATTTGAACTTCATTGTAAGTTTAGTTGGGTCAGAATTATATATAATTTGAACTCTTGTAATTTGGGTCAGAAGATACTTTAGTGGTTTCGTCTGTAGAAAGGTTTTTGGACAGAAGATACTTTTGTGGTTTCGTCTGTAGAAAGCTTGTGGTGGATCTTTATTGTAAATATGTTGATGATGTTTGATATATATAGTTTTTGTTTCGAGGTTAAATTATTGCCTTTTAATTGAAAATATAATGGAAATATCTTTGTTGTCAAATTGTATGAAACTGTTGTGGAACAGTGCAAACGCACAACAGATTTTTTTAAAGCTAAATTGTTGTTGTAGATAAACGGTGGCATACGACAACACAGTGATAAAACTGTTGTCGAATATAATAAAAGACAACGGTGAATATGGCATACGACAACGGTGATAAACTGTTGTTATTGATATACGACAACGGTTATAAAAACTGTTGTCGAATATAATAAAAGACAACGGTGAATATGGCATACGACAACGGTGATAAACTGTTGTTATTGATATACGACAACGGTTATAAAAACTGTTGTCGAATATAATAAAAGACAACAGTGAAAAACTGTTGTGAAAATATTGTCGAATGTGATATACGACAACAGTGGAAAACTGTTGTCAAACTGTTGTCGTAGACCAAAACGACAACAGTGATTCACTGTTGTCGTAGACCCCCCCTTTAACAACATGACCTTTAACAACAGTGGTATTTGGCCTACGACAACAGTGATTCACTGTTGTTGAATGCATTTTTTCTAGTAGTGGTAGATCTTCTTTTACTCTTGATACTTTTCAATTAATTATCTAAGAAAATGTATAACTTCTATTATCGACCTTTCAGGCATGAACCCAAATTGATTTTTGATCACCATGGTCTCCTTTCTTAATTTTTTTTAATATTCTTTCCCAAAGTTTCATGGTACAACTCATTAGTTTAATACCCTTATATTTTGCACAATTTTGTATGTCTTTTTTTTTCTTATATAAGGGAATTAGAGTACTTACCCTCTATTGATTAAGTATTTTTTTTAATATCATAGTAAATAATTTTGTAAGTTATTCATTACCTTATTTACCTAAGCATTTCCATACCTCTATTAGGATATCATCTGGTCCCATGACTTTTCCATTTTGCATCCCTTTCAAAACTTGGTCTACTTCTAAAGTTTGAATATTATGATAAAAATTAAAATTTCTATACTCATTTGAATTACTTAAATTGCCTAAGTTAAGTTGGTCCCCTAAACCTTTATTAAAAATTGATGAAAGTAAATCCTCTACCACTCTTTTATTTCGCTATCATTTACTAGTACTATATTGCATTCATCTTGCGCCCGAGGTTGGAAAAACCTCGTTAATCATTTTTTATATTGCATTCATCTTTAATGCATCTTATTTGGCTGAGAGCTCTTGTTTTCCTTTCTCTCGCTTTAGCTATTTTATAAATGTCTCTTTCCTGTTCTTTTATATTCAAGTTTTTTTATAATCGTTCAAAAATTTTATTTTTTGCTTCATTCACTGCTTTCTTAATCTCATTCTTGGCTATTGTATATTTTTTTTAATGTTTTTCTCGTTCTTACAAATATATGATTCCTTATAGGCTATTCATTTTTTTTCACTTTCTCTTGTACTTTCTCATTCCACCACCAAAATTTCTTACGTGGTGGTGCTTCCCTCTTTAACTCACCGAGTACACCCTTAGCTACTATTTTTAACTTTGATGTCATCTTATCCCATGTCGTATTAGAGTCACTGCATATTTCATCTAATACTTGTATTTCTGCCTTCTCCTTCAATATGTTTTGTTTCCCATCCTTTAACTTCCACCACTTAATTCTAGGAGTCGTGTATATTTTTTCTCTATTAATATTATGATTAAGGCATATATCCAACACTACTAATCTATGTTGGTGTAAGTATCCCTGGTTGATTTTGATGTGATCAACTGATTTAAGTTAGGTCCTGGTATGTTTAATCCCTCTGCTAAGTGTGCATGAGCTTAGGTACGGAGGAAGTCGAGCGTAAGACGTAGCGGACGAGAAGGATTGTGCGGGGAAGTGAGCTGATGGGCTCGGTACAATCCGAGGGACACGGAAGCTGCGGAAGAGTACGCCGATGGAGCGAGAAGGACGTGCGCGGTGTCCGAGGGACGAGAAGCCGGGAGGAAGGACGCTCGAGGGGCCAAAGGCCGGAGTCGGATTCGGGTGAGTCTAACTCTGGTTGGCCGGAAATCACCCAGAAGATGAACCAAAAGACTGGTCAGTTTGACCAAGTCAAACCAGGCACCTGAAACAAATTTTTTTTTCTTTATTGCTGTGAAGATTCGAACTAGCAACCTTGCCTACGTATATCGCTAGCCTTACCAACTAAAATAAGGAAAAGATATGATTAAAGTTGTTGCGAGCAAATAATAAAGTTATTTATCTATTGCGAGCAGAAGACAAAGTTATCTCTTAAAGGATAACTTTATCCTTTAATCAGATACAATGGATGCAGTTTAATCCCATCCAAGATCAACCATCCAGATTACATCCATGGATCAACGGTCAAGAGAAAATTCCTCAACAATCAACAATCCATATTTATTCTCTTAGGCTATAAATAGGCTTAGAGTTTCAACCTTTTCATTCATTCAATTCATTCTTGTAATTCTCTCTAAAGTCTAGTGTGCTATTTTTGTAAGGCTTCTCCGCCACAAGGAGATTTTTATTGAGCGTCCACTGCCTTGCAAGCAACGTCCTTAGTTGCGACCAAGTTTTTTTACGGAGGAAGTCGAGCGTAAGACGTAGCGGACGAGAAGGATTGTGCGGGGAAGTGAGCCGACGGGCTCGGTACAATCCGAGGGACACGGAAGCTGCGGAAGAGTACGCCGGTGGAGCGAGAAGGACGTGCGCGGTGTCCGAGGGATGAGAAGCCGGGAGGAAGGACGCTCGAGGGGCGAAAGGCCGGAGTCAGGTTCTTGGCTATTGTATATTTTTTTTTATGTTTTCCTCGTTCTTACAAATATATGATTCCTTATAGGCTATTCATTTTTTTCACTTTCTCTTGTACTTTCTCATTCCACCACCAAAATTTCTTACGTGGTGGTGCTTCCCTCTTTAACTCACCGAGTACACCCTTAGCTACTATTTTTAACTTTGATGTCATCTTATCCCATGTCGTATTAGAGTCACTGCATATTTCATCTAATACTTGTATTTCTGCCTTCTCCTTCAATATGTTTTGTTTCCCATCCTTTAACTTCCATCACTTAATTCTAGGAGTCGTGTATATTTTTTCTCTATTAATATTATGATTAAGGCATATATCCAACACTACTAATCTATGTTGGTGTAAGTACCCCTGGTTGATTTTGATGTGATCAACCGATTTAAGTTAGGTCCTGGTATGTTTAATCCCTCTGCTAAGTGTGCAGGAGCTTAGGTACGGAGGAAGACGAGAATGATTGTGTGGGGAAGTAAGCCGACGGGCTTGGTACAATCTGAGGGACATGGAAGCTGCGGAAGAGTACACCGGTGGAGTGAGAAGGACGTGCGCGGTGTCCGAGGGATGAGAAGCCGGGATGAAGGACGCTCGAGGGGCGAAAGGCCGGAGTCGGGTTTGGGTGAGTCTAACTCCGGTTGGCCGGAAATCACCCAGAAGATGAACCAAAAGACTGGTCAGTTTGACCAAGTCAAACCAGACACCTGAAATAAAAAGAATTTTATTTATTGCTGTGAAGATTCGAACAAGCAACCTCGTCTACGTATATCGCCAGCCTTACCAATTAGAATAAGGAAAAGATATAATTAAAGTTGTTGCGAGCAAATGATAAAGTTATTTATCTATTGCGAGCAGAAAATAAAGTTATCTCTTAAAGGATAACTTTATCCTTTAATCAGATCCAATGGATGCAGTTTAATCCCATCCAAGATCAACCATCCAGATTACATCCATGGATCAACGGTCAAGAGAAAATTCCTCAACAATCAACAATCCAGATTTATTCTCTTAGGCTATAAATAGGCTTAGAGTTTCAACCTTTTTATTCATTCAATTCATTCTTGTAATTCTCTCTAAAGTCTAGCGTGCTCTTGTTGTAAGGCTTCCCCGCCACAAGGAGATTTTAATTGAGCGTCCACTGCCTTGGAAGCAACGTTCTTAGTTGTGACCAAGTTTTTTTTTAAGGACGAGTGCCTTCCATTTCATATTTTGTTTCCGTCTATTCACCCCCCTTTAGCCGGTCCAACCCGATCCAACAAGTGGTATCAGAGCCAAGATCGCCGCAGAAGGACTAAATGCCGACTGCAGCAATTTCAAGAAAAATGGTTGAAGCCGTAATCTACTCGCCAAAGTTTGAGGGGGAGTTCGTAATGTGGAAGCGCCGAATGAAGGTATTTTTTAAAACTGATATTGAATTGCTAATAATTATGAAAAATGGTTTTTCAGTTCCTAAAGACAACAACAACAAGGATAAAGAAATAGAGTCGTGGACCAATAAGGAGAAATCAGACTTTGAAGCAAATGGCAAAGCTGAATTTCATCTACTAGCCGTTCTTCCCGCGCAAGAAGTTAACCGCATCGAGAATTACAACTCGGCAAAAGAGCTTTGGGAGAAATTCCTAGAATTGCATGAAGAGAAGAATAAGAAATCAGACATCGCCGCACTGAACACAAGGAAGATCCAACTCGACAGTGAGTCCTCGTCAGAAGAGTCAGAAGGTCAAGAATACGCGAGACTTGCGCTGATGGAAAATCATCAAGAAGGGAGCACTAATGAAGGGGGAGACACATCAAAAGAAAGCGACGACGAAAGAGGAACCTCGCTTTTCGAAAGCGACCCGGTAAGTGAGGTTTGTTTTTTTCCTCATGATCAATTATATGTAGGAGTTAAAGCCTTGCTCAAATCCAATTGTAGATTAGAAAAAGAATATTTGGAATTAAAAAATGAATTGACACTTACTTCCTCTTCTGAAATTTTGAAAAATAAAAATGATAATTTGAAAAACTTAGTGCAAAATTAGAACTTGATATTGCATATTTACGCCAAAAGAAAAATAGCTTTCCTGATAATTTAAATTGGTATTTTAAAAATCATAAAGCCCGATTTAAAAAGGTGCCCAAAAGCTATATTCCGCCTAAGTTTTTAATTAATCCTGTAGACATAAACTTATTTTGGGTTCCTAAATTTGTATTAAACTGATAATTGTTTTTGGTTATTATATATGTGCGCATTTTGTTTCTCTAACAAAAATTATGTCTTTATTTTTTTGTGCACAGTTTCGCTGTCTATCTACTGGAACTTCTTTCAAAAATTTTCAAATATTTTTTCCCTCGAAATTTGAAATTAAGAGTTTAGGGGAAAGACTCATTACAATTTTTTTTCAAATTTTTCGAAGTATTTTTCTAATTTTTTAAAATTTATTCTTCAAGAACTCTTATGTGTTGGTTTGTCATTTTTGGACTTGATGAACGAATTTAAAACTCAAAATTTTTGTCCAAACTCATATCTTCATCTTCGACTATAACAAAAATATTCAGATTTTTTTCGATTTTTTATGAATTGTTTATTGAAATATGATTTTTTTAAATTCGATAGAAAAATATTTTGACAGGATTCGATTTTTTTTGGAACTCCTCATCAGCTGTGGATTTTATAAAAAAAAAAGATTTTATTTAAGTCATTTTTTTTTAAAATGGAATTAACTTTGAAAAATTATGTCATTTTAAAATTTGAAAAATCTATGGCAACACGATTTTTTTTCACTTAGAATATTTTTTATCGCACTCAAAAAAATTTTCTTCTTCCCTACTTATATTTCTCAATTTTTTGATGTGATCAAAGGGAGAGGAATAGTATTAAGTTAAGAGGTAGAATTTTAATTTACTCAAAATTTAAATTTTTTTTGAACTTAAACTGTTTACATTATTATGTATGTTTTTTTATTTTAATTGCCCTAATTTAACTCGAATTGATGCACATCAAAAAGGGGGAGATTGTAAGTACCCCTGGTTGATTTTGATTTGATCAACCCATTTAAGTTAGGTCCTGGTATGTTTAATCCCTCTGCTAAGTGTGCAGGAGCTTAGGTACGGAGGAAGTCGAGCATAAGACGTAGCGGACGAGAAGGATTGTGCGGGAAAGTGAGCCGACGGGCTCGGTACAATCCGAGGGACACGGAAGCTGCGGAAGAGTACGCCGGTGGAGCAAGAAGGACGTGCGCGGTGTCCGAGGGACGAGAAGCCGGGAGAAAGGACGTTCGAGGGGCGAAAGGCCGGAGTCGAATTCGGGTGAGTCTAACTCCGGTTGGCCGAAAATCACCCAGAAGATGAACCAAAAGACTGGTCAGTTTGACCAAGTCAAACCAGGCACCTGAAACAAAAAGAATTTTATTTATTGCTGTGAAGATTCGAACCAGCAACCTTGCCTTTGTATATTGCCAGCCTTACCAACTAGAATAAGGAAAAGATATGATTAAAGTTGTTGCGAGCAAATGATAAAGTTATTTATCATTTGCGAGCAGAAGACAAAGTTATCTCTTAAAGGATAACTTTATCCTTTAATCAGATCCAATGGATGCAGTTTAATCCCATCCAAGATCAACCATCCAGATTACATCCATGGATCAACGGTCAAGAGAAAATTCCTCAACAATCAGCAATCCAGATTTATTCTCTTAGGCTATAAATAGGCTTAGAGTTTCAACCTTTTCATTCATTCAATTCATTCTTGTAATTCTCTCTTAAGTCTAGCGTGCTCTTGTTGTAAGACTTCTCCGCCACAAGGAGATTTTAATTGAGCGTCTACTGCCTTGGAAGCAACGCCCTTAGTTGCGACCAAGTTTTTTTTTAAAGAAGTGCCTTCCATTTTCATAATTTTTTTTACCGTCTATTCACCCCCCTCTAGCCCGTCCAACCTGATCCAACAGTTGGGTAGTTAAGTTTTCTCCAGGGATGACCTTACAATCTTTACAAATCTTTCTATCTCTCTTCTAACCATAAAAAAGTCAATTTGCGATTTATTATTCCCACTATTGAGTGTGACCAAGTGTTCTTCTTTTTTCTTAAAAAATATATTAGCTATTATAAGATCATATGCTATAGCAAAATTTAATATAGTTTTCCCTTTTTCATTTCTTGTTCCAAACTCATAACCCCCATGTACCCTCTCACATTCCTCATTTTTCACTTCGACATATTCATTTAGATAGCCCCCTATTAAAATTATTTCATTTGGCGGAATCTTTTGTAATGCCTCATCTAAATTGTCCCAAAATCTTGATTTAGTTTCTTCATCTAATTATACTTGAAGTGCATATATGCTAATTACTTTCACAGCTTCTTCGCCCACTACTATCTTGAGAGCTATAATTCTATCCCCTTTTCCAACTACTCCAACAACTTTATCTTTTAAAGAACTATCTATAAAAATAATCATTCCATTTGTTGTTTTACTCTTTTCTATATACCATAACTTAAAACCCTAGTTCTCTATCATTTTTGCATTCTCGCCTACCCATTTTGTCTCTTGCACACATAAAATATTAATTTTTCTCTTAATCGCCGTATCTACTACTTCCATTATTTTACTAGTGAGAATTCCTATATTCCATGTTCCAAATCTCAGACAATTAGTTTTCTTATAATGTTTATTCTTATCTCACCTATGGTGTGAGAACTCTTATCTATTTAACACTACACCGAAGTTCTCATGGAGTTGTAGCAATCCTTGCCTAAACATTACAATCGAACCCTACAACACAATCCCTTGCATATTTAGCACTACACTCAAGTTCTAAAGATGTAGCGGTCCTTGCTGAGACGTTACAGTCGGGCCTTGCAACACGTTCCTTCCAGGCAATATCCTAGTATTAACATAATAGTTTAATGGATTCATTCATTGAGTATTTATCATAGTTTTTTTTACGTTGGCTAGCAACCTAACGTAACCCTCCTCCTTTATCCGGGTTTGGGACCGACCATGACTAGGTCGTCATAGGCAGAGTTTATTACCATACATATGTCACGCCTCGAGGAGTTGCCCGTCCAATACTGACCGGACTGCCACTCTCTCGACCAGTGGACAATTCGAAAACCTAACCTCTAAGACTACCTCAGTCGCTTGTACCGCAGCCTATAGGGCTGGAACAAACGTATGCATACAAATAAAATGAAAACAACGTCAAAAGCTGTGTACCGGTACAACTTACGACAAAATAAAATAAAACAAGGCCTCCATGGCATACAAAAATACAACTATACTGTCATGCAAACAACCCAACAAAACACGAACATAACAGCGGAAACAAAAAAGACAAAATGAACAGGAAGAGGGTACCAACGTGTACCCCATCAAAATACCAAGACAACCCCCGAGAATCGTTTCGAAAATACATGAGCTGGGACAGGTTGCTGGGCACTCCAGTCAATCATCCTGAAATAAAAACAAGGAGCTAACGGGGTGAGTCCACAAAACTCAGCGGATATCTAATCAGATATGAAAGATAGTCTAAGCTAGCAATAGTGTAACAGGATATCGAAATAACACATGTACAGGCAGAAATAAGTACAACTGAAAGAGGGAATAGAAAATATCATACCAATGTGGCGGAGTCGCCAAATCTAGACATAATGGTCTCCTGTATGCGCATATCAATCATATGCAGTATCCAAGTATAGCAAGCACAGGCAAGTGCAAAGTATGAGTATGCACATGGTGCAATGACATGGTACCCCCTGCCGTCGGTCAGACATCATCACCTATGTACGGGAGGAAGCTGAGCGGAGGCCACCCTCCGACGTAGAGTTGTGACTGTCGTCCGTACTCTGCCATCACTACTCCTGAGTGATCGAGTAGACGGAATGTTACCGGTGTAACACCCCTACTCCATTCCCTATCCGGGGGACATCTCTGTCTACCCCAGGCCATCTCTGGAGGACGTATCTGTCTGAGTGTTACCCGTACCCCATGTATATAAATGGGAGAGAGACCTCTCCCTCTCATCTCCTGGTATATAGACTACTCAAAGAGGGACCTCTGCCTACTATCATGCTCCGATTCACTAACCCATGAGTGCATGAGCGGAGCAACACAGAGCACACTACCCATACTCCGTCAACCACTGACCCATGAGTGGTCGTATGGATAGGTCAGTATGACTGTCGACCTGACTCACCCACAAAGGGGGCCCCTGATCGACAGTGATGCACAGTGCATGATGATGCATGACACCGATCAAACAACATCCACTATCTAGTCCACCTATAACAACATGATATGCAAGGATCGTAGATAACGCATCATAGTCTAAGTCCTAAAGGTATAGGTATCACAGGTCAGGTCTAGCATAAGCAGTATCAGCAAGACAAATAGAAGAGATATATCACAATCTATTACTCTATTGCTAAACAAAGCATATCAAGCATATATCTATGACTAATCTAAAAGAAAAGTCAAAGATACCCGCCTCCGAATGCGAAGTCTGTGTCCAAAAAGAATCTCGGGTCTACTCGTCCGTACCAAATCAACGTCCTGTATATAAACATAATTTTTAGCTACTAATATATAAACTAAATAACAAATCAAAATCTAGCTCCACCTTAGGTTGGATAACGAACTCAATCCCACCTAGATCAAACTCAATACAGTACAGGGGTTATTACCAAGAGTCATAACTCGTGACAAAATCCACACTCACGGCAGCCCAAAACCAACACACAGTAGATCATCCCAAGATCCAACCATAGTATCAAAGCTCATAGAGATGCATATGAACATGGGAACTAAAACCTCAATCTCCAATCAACACCCAAAACAGGTATGAATCTACAACGTGATCTCTCGGCCACAGATCAACCCACATTCCAAGAACTGGATCAAAATCCATATACACACAACACACGGTAAGGAGATTCCAAAAACAACTATGCAATCATAACAAGCCACACTTCAACTCCAAGATGTTCTAAGAGCCCAGCAATGAATTGAGAACTCACGGTGAAAACCTAATTCCATCCATCAGTATGTCCAAGAACAAATAGAACACCCACCATACCAATCTAGATCAGAAATCCCAAACAGAATCATGGGTAAAAGCCAGAACTCGGAAATCAGACATCCATAACTTCATAAACCGATCCCACACACCAATTCGAATCCAAAAGCATCAATCAAAAATCTAACTCTAACCATCCTAATCACAAGATCTGCAATCGCAACAAAGGATTAAGAACTTGAACAACATAGAGAAATCAAATCATCCCAAACTGACCAAATAACTCAAATCCTACCAAATCAAAGTCTCGTAGGAACCTCAGAACCAAACCAATGGCAACAATGCTTGCAGTGATTGGAGGAACAACCAAAACAATGAAACAACACTGGCTTACCTACTGTTGGTCGAGGGTTGACGCGATTGCAGATCGGCGGTGCCCCGTGATTGGAAAACCTAGATCCTGCGAGTAGGCCGACCAGGAACAAGGCGACCAACGTATGTGATAAGGTGAGAAGAATCGAGTGAAACAGAAGGATCAGATGTTTGGGTAGGGTGGAGGAGTCAGCGGCGCTGGATCGTCGCAGAGGAGATGCTTGGCGTCGGGGAGGAGGAAGGAGGAAGAAGAAGTAGATCGCGATCGTGCTCGTGATCAAACGGAGAAGACACGACCGCTCGGCCTCAACTGCAAGCTATGGTTCGCGAATGAGGGAAGAAGAACGAAGCACAAACGCTCGCGTGCGCTCGGTGGATCGTGGCGTCGAGGGTGTGCGGCTACGAGCTAGGGCACGCGGAGAAGAGAGGAAAGTTCGGGATGTGGCTCAATCGCAAGGAAGAGGAAGAAATGGAGCGTCGGGTTCGGGGCTATGTGCTAGGGCAAATGAAGAGATGAACCGAAATCATCCATATATAAGCGGACATTTTGCAACCAAGCCTCTCATTTTTTTACCCATCCCATATCAACCCTTAACTTATCCCTTTTTACCTTTTAGCCCTCTGAGTTTTCGTATTTTAACAACATATATCACAATTAATAAATTATTTTTTCATTGATTACGACCGTAGCATACCTAGATATACTCAACCAAGTCGACTCGAAGTTGATGATATAGTTGATTATCACGTAGCTCACAAGTTCTCCGAACGTATTCTAGGAATTCTTAGGCGGAACCTTGAAATATATGTGATAGAGAATCTCCATCTAACCAATTGACTACTACTTCTCTCTCATTCTCAATAATCATTTATGAAAAATAATGCATGTATATATGATGTCCTTCAAATTATCCTTGTACTAAAATCGTCTTGGACCTCTAATCATTATCTATCGAGATTGGAGAACCTTAAATGCCTACTTGACATCCTTTCTCACTATTTTTTGTCATTCCTTAAATATTTTTCTCTTGGGATACTGGAAGCATAGAAAACTCTTGACGAAAGTAGCTCATTCTAGATGGATCTCATTGGTCAGATAGTATCCTTTTGTATATTGTATACTATTAATTGTAAAGTTAACCTTGAGTGCATTTCCTTGTAAGATGTTGAATAAAGGTGATTTGTTAACCACATTGATATCATTACATGTCCCTGCAATCCTAAAAAAGGCCTATCCTACCCACAAGTCCGCAGATGTGACTACTTCAAGTATAATTGTTGGGACACCATGATCTCCCCGAGTAAATTGAACTTTCCAAGTGACAAGGTAATTTTTTCATTGTCAATGTATACAATCAAGACTACACAACATGCTAGGGGAGTCATGTCTTTTGCTTATGCATTTCAATTATGCGTTGGATATCAACAACATTAGATTTTCTTAAACATTGGGCCCTAAACATTTCAATTACACATTGACAAAAGTTGAATAAACATTGGATAATAGTTGTTTCAGCAATCCACATGTACTAATCATAATGATCAGCAAGGACTCCATATGCCAATTGAGAGATAGTTGTCGTACATTTTTGAAGTAGTGGCAAACCTTTTTTTCTTGTCGCATCGACATTTCATTGAAAATATTCTGAATGATCTTTTAAGACATTGACTATATATACAAAGGAATAACCTTCTTTGCATTTGGAATCGATGTGGTAATATGCCACCAGGATACACCGGCTCATCATATAAGTAATTATTGAAAAGACGAGCATGCCCAACTTCACGATCCCAATTCAAATACCTTCTCCTTTGTATTTTTTCTAAAGAATTTTGAGCTCATTGACATATTGTTTGTCGCTGCTTATATACCTGGAGCATTCTTTATTCATCAATATCCTCGGTATCTTCCATTAATTTATTAATATTTCTCTAGAAGTTATGGAGCATAGATCGATTTGGATTTTCAACCTTTTAAAATAAATGAAGATATTTTAATAGTTGAAAGAAGTAAAGAGTTGAAAAAATGATATAAAGAAGACCTAATTGATAATATATTTATAGAGATTTTTTAAAGCTTGGCTCAACTCGTCTTGTTTACATCCCTACTCACACACAGAGTGTGCATCGATTTTGGAGTTTTATTTTAGTATAACTAAAATAAAGTGGGCCTAAGGTTTAAGTATGAAATTCATTTTGGATTTTAAACTTGTTGGATTTATGAATTAATCTAATTAGATCTTAAATATTTTGGATTAATGGGTTAATCTAAAATGGGGTTGAGTTTTTCAAACAAGCCTAAACCAAATAAAGCTCACGGTTTGAATATCCACGTTTGTATTTTCGTTTGCATTTTGGATACGAATTAAAGATAAAATAAAAGGAAAATGTCTTATTAGATGAGGCTTGGAGGTTGAGTATTTTTTGAACATGATCTTATCTAATAAGATTGTGTCAACCCTAAAAGTTAGGATTCAGTCTCAAATTTAAATACTAGCTAGCACTATGACCTGAATTACATGATTCTGTAATTGTTCTCGTGAGTCAGGTGTCCAATGTGCTCATGTGGATACCATAGATGCGCGGACATATTGATCGCGCTCAGATTGATTTCACTCTCTGGATTTGCAAAGGTTTTACTTTCCAAACTAATGATCTAATTAGAATTCACATAAACCTCTGGTAGGTTTCTTCTTCCCATAGTGTTTTTCATGCCTGATTTTGCTATAGAACCCAACACTTAATGTGGTTTTGGTCGAAACACATTGATGAACTTATAGTGTCAAGAATTTTAAAATCTTAATAGGGTCTGGATCAAAAGAGTCCTATAAACTCTTTGCTAGTGTTGGTGGGTAAATACTACAAGTCTATTCCCTTGAATAAACTTGTGCCAAATTATCTTAAGGTTGTGAAAATTTTAAAAACTCATATCTTTGAATTTAGGTTGTGCAATCTAGGTCTAATGGCATGGCTATACTCAAGAGACTCCAAGAGTGTAATGGTTCTGGTTTAAAGTGATTCTGAGGTTTATAAAACCATTAGTGAGTTTTTGGCAAAAACTCGTTGATTACCCTATAAGGTCCAAAATTTGAAAATTTTGACATGGTCTACCAGGAGAGTTTTAGAATCTTTGGTGGTGTTAGTATGTATGATAGGCCTAAGCCCTTAATGAGCTTGTGCAAAATTATCTCAAGGTTATGAAAATATTAAAAACTCACATCTCTCAATTTAAGTTGTGGAGTCTAAGTCTAAGGGCTAGTTATACTCAAGAGACTTTCAGGAGTGAGATGATGGCTTTAGACACTTTAGAAACGCTTTAAATCAAGTTTATTGTACTCCTTACATTATTCTAAGTGTAGCCATACCCATATAAATGAATTTTATAGCCTAAATATAGGCTTTTGAAATTAGCATAGTTTTGAAATATTTTGAGAGTTATGTAACTGTCCTTCTACATAATGGGTGTAAAAAAGTTTAACAAATAATGAGTTATGGATAGTCGATTATTGTTTACAAATCTAGCATAGTAAATTTAGAAATCGTAATCAACTACTAATAAAGCAGTATAATAGGAAATAATTATGTGTTTTGATAAATATAAAAGTTGGATATGCATTTTTAGGATTATGAAAATTTGACTATGTCATAGCTCTAGAGAAGAAGATGACACGAATATTGGCCATGCATTGCAAGGAAGAAGTAATGAAGGGTTTAGTGTTCTTTTGCATGCTTCATGAACCCTCAAAAATAATTTCAGTAGCAATAGGTCAGAAGAGAAGTGTCAATTTAGTGGGACAATTTTATTAAGGGAGATAGGAAACCCACTTGTGGTTCTGTTTTGTCAATTGATTGATCATGTTTACTGTAGAAAGCAAACAGTGGAGAGTGGACCACAACACAAATGCATGTGTTCTCATGGAGGGACTAGGACAGAAGAGGAAGGCAAAAGAGTTGGCTAAACTCAAATGCTCTGTTATACCCTTCCTCTTCCTCCGACTTCTTCATCGTGTCGATCAAAGAGTGGAACGAAATCATAGTTTAATAAGTACATGGCAAGGGGTCAAGGGTCCATTCACATTTTGATCTCTAACTCCATTCCATGTGAGGAGTGGAGAAAAGGGAAAGCCATGTGCTAGTAACATGAAATGTTGGACTACAAAATTTAATGTTTTGTACTCTCTTTATCTCTACAAAATTTTGTTTTCTCAATGTGGAAGGTTTTGCTCGGTCTGATAAGGAACACAAACTATCCAATCAAATGTCAATTTTTTAATTGCATTTTTTTTTCTGTCTACACCTTGTTAGTTGTATTGATAGTAAAGTTTAAACTACATTGTTCAGTTATCTTGACTTATGTTGGAGCAATTGCTACACTCATTATTTTGGGACAAAAATTAAAATGAAATTTTTAATTACTAGAATTATATATCAAAATTATTCTTATTTTAATGTCATTGTTGCAACTCGACAGCTATAGCCACTATAATGTGTAGCAGTTTTGGTGTAGTAACTATAATTTATAAAAATAAATTAATCAATTTGATTTAAAAAATTTATATATCAATTTTTTTTTATCAATTTGGTAAAAAAAATCAAACTTGATCAAAATCGCTTCCATAAACTCAAATTCATCTTAAAAATATTATAGCAACCACTATCATGATAGAACTATAACTATCAAAGCCAAGTTTTGCGATATTTTAGTGTCTGTAGGTTTACGGAGTTATTTTAAGAGGTCAATCTGTATGTTACAGATTTGTTTATTTTTCGGAGTCTTTTTCTTGAGGGTTGACGAAGTTGTTTTGTTTTACGAGGTCTATCTGTATTTTACGGATTTATTTTCCAGAGTCATTTTCTGGTTATGGTTGTGATGGGACTTGGCAGCGACAAGATCTCTCCCAGCAAACAAGAAGTAAGTTGGTTTTAAATTTGGTTAAATTAATATCTAAATAATGTATGTTGGTTTTATTAACAGATATGCATCGTCGTATTGAATTATCTCCACCCCGTGCTCGTGGTCGCGGATGACGGACACGGGGGAGGCCAGAGGAGGCCGAGGGAGACACGAATCAGGAGGTTGAGAGGCCCACCAGAGTGGAGCCAACTGGTTAGGGATCAGCTCACCAAGACCCTTCGGGTGAGTTGAGATCTCCACCATGGAGAGTATCTTCTCCTGTATATCCGACAGCTGTTCCAGTCGTACCATCAGAGGCAGGTCCATCAGTACCACTAATGGCAGTTCCTGGAGTGCCATTAGGGGTACCCCCTGCCCAAGCGAGTTGGCTTCTGGACAGAGCTCGGATTTCGTTGCTGGCAGCGTCTGTGAAGGGTCGCTTCACACTGTTCCATGGGGAACCAGATCCGTATGCTGCTCGTGCCTGGTTGGAGACATTGGAGGACACTTTCAGCTATATGACCCTCACAGACCTAGAGAAGGTGGAGTTGGCTACGTATCACCTTTGAAATCAGCCCGTCACTTGGTGGAATATGCAGAAGACTCTTATTGGTGGACGACCGATTTCTTGGATTTCTTTCCGCGAGGCTTTCGAGGGCAAGTATTATCCTGCCACGTTTCGTACAGCACAACGGTAGGAGTTTCTTGCTCTTCATCAGGGAGACCGCTCAGTTATGGAGTATGAGGCGGAATTCAATCGTCTGGCCGAGTTTTGTCCTCAGTTGGTTGCTACGGAGGCAGAGCGGACGACACAGTTTATGCTGGGCTTAGCGAGATATATCCAGGTGCGTATGTCTGGATGGGTTCCTACTTCATATCGAGAGGCGTTGGATCGGGCTTTACACACCGAGATGATTCAGCATCAGTTGCATGGTGATAAGAACAAAGGGAAGCAGACAACTCAGGGTTCAGCTGCGACACAGAAACAGCAGACAGTTGGATAGAAGCGCAGTAGCAGGAGTCAGGGTACGCAGGGGACTTTTGTGCCTCAGTCTCGACCCCATAAGTTTGGACGGTTTTCAGCAGGATCGTCGCAGGGTTCTCAGCAGACTCAGAGGTTTACTACTGGTGCGACTCATTGTTTTCAGTGTGGTTCTGAGGACCACGGCAAACCAGACTGTCCCCTAGAGCACCCTATCTGTTATTATTGTAAACTTCCGGGTCATGAGAGTCGAGGTTGTCCTTTGAAGGCTCAACATAAGTTTGCAGCATTTACTCCTCGGGGTGGCCGATCAGGACCGCAGAGGCTATATCGAGGCGGCCGTCAGACTCATACGTCATTCCGACCGCAGTAGACAGGACGTCAACAGGCAGTTCCACCACCAGCTCAGATGTATGGTATGCCTGGGCATGAGTACTCCTCACCAGTGGGGTCTCAATATTCTGGGACAGGATCGTACTATCAACAACCACGTCCAGCATACCAGCCTGCAGTTTATCAGCATCAGTTGTCGGCTGGAGCTTCGGGTTATCAGTCTCAGCAGTCGGTTGGGCCTTCTGGATATCAGCCCCAGTAGACTGCTGGACCTTCATCTTCTCAGCCGCAGCCGATTTAGCGTTGCCACCTTCAGCTACAGAGACAGGCCGAGTTTATGCAGTCACTAGAGAGGAGGCACAGCGGGCCGATGGATCGGTCTTTCGTGGTATGATTTCGGGTTTATGCCATTTCCTGCTGAATTACTTGTTGATACTGGTAGTTCTAATTCTTTCATATCACGACATTTATGGGAAAAATTAGTAGATTGCCTACCTTTAGAGCACAACGTTTATCAGTGTCTCTACCATCCGGTGAGGTATTGGATATCATGCAGGAAGTCAAGGCGTGTCCATTGGACTTTGGCAATTATACCCTCACCGTAGATCTGTCAGTTCTCGAGATGGTAGAGTTTGATATTATTCTGGGCATGGACTCATTGGCGTCTTATCATGCCACAGTTGATTGCCAAGCGAGGGTGGTCACGTTTCGACCTCCAAACCAACCCTCATGGGAATTCATTGGCACCAGAGATGATGGGATTTCTATTATCTCTGCACGACAGGCCCAGAAGCTTATATCACATGGATGTCAGGGTTTTCTATTATCATTGATCAGCATTGATGGTAGCAGTAGCCCTCAGCTCTCAGATGTTCCAGTGGTCCAAGAATTTCCAGACGTATTTCCAGAGGAGCTACCTAGTTTGCCTTCCAGAAGGCAAGTTGAATTTGTGATCGAGTTGATTCCGGGGACTGCGCCGGCATAAAAGGCTCTGTATCGTATGGCGCCTAAGGAGTTGGATGAGCTAAAGGTTCAACTTCAAGAGTTGCTTGACAAGGGATTTATTCGTCCTAGTGTATCTCCATGGGGTTCACCAGTTTTATTCGTCAAGAAAAAGGATGGTTCTATGAGGTTATGCATCGACTACAGGTAGTTGAATGCTGTGACCATCAAGAACAAGTATCCCCTACCTCGTATTGAGGATTTGTTTGATCAGTTGAAGGATACCTCAGTGTATTCTAAAATTGATTTGTGGTCTGGATATCATCAGTTGAGGGTCAGGGATTCGGATATTCAGAAGACAGCTTTCCGCACCCGGTACGGACATTATGAGTTTTTGGTTATGTCATTTCGGCTTACCAATGCTCCTGCAGTATTTATAGATTTGATGAATCAGGTTTTTATGGAGTATTTGGATCAGTTTGTCATTGTTTTCATTGACGACATCCTGATTTACTCCCGTTCCGAGGAGGAACATGTGCGCCACCTTCGCATCGTTCTGGAGACGCTCCGACGGGAGCAGTTGTATGCAAAGTTTAGCAAGTGTGCTTTCTGGTTGTCTTCTGTGGGTTTTCTCGGACACGTTGTTTCCAGTAGAGGTATCTCTGTGGATCCCCAAAAGATCGAGGCTGTCACCAGTTGGGAACAGCCTAAGTCAGTTCAGGAGATGCGCGGTTTTCTCGGATTGGCTGGTTATTATCGCCGATTTGTTGAGGGGTTTTCCAGTATTGCTTCATCGTTGACACGTCTGACTAGAAAAGGCGTGAAATTTGTTTGGACAGAAGCTTGCGAGACTAGTTTTCAAGAGCTCAAGCGGCGATTGGTGTCTGCGCCTGCATTGGTGTTACCTTCAGGTGAGGACGGTTTCGTACTCTACACTGACACATCACATTAGGGTTTGGGTGCAGTTTTGATGCAACATGGACGGGTAGTCTCTTATGCTTCTCGTCAGCTGAAGAAGCATGAGAAGAATTATCTGGTTCATGACTTAGAGTTTGTAGTCATTATCTTTGCCCTGAAGATATGGATACATCATCTCTATGGCGTCACATTTGAGATCTTCACGGATCACAAGAGCCTCAAGTATTTATTCACTCAGAAGGAGATAAATCTTCGTCAGAGAAGATGGATGGAATTCTTGAAGGACTATGACTGTACTATTAGCTACCATCCAGGGAAAGCTAATGTAGTTGTAGATGCACTGAGTAGAAAATCCCGGAGTGTTCTAGCTTGTCACCGAGTTATGGTCACCGATTTAGTTCAGAGCTTCTCAGAGTTGGGACTGGAGGAGCAGGGTCAGACAGAGAAAGGGTTGTTGGTGACTATGGTTGCTCAGTCTTCGATAATAATGAAGATCTGAGAGGCTCAGGGTAGTGATCAGCATCTGCAGTTCCTAGGCAGCCGGATAGCCTCAGAGCAGCAGACTGATTTTACACGTGATGACGAGGGTATTCTATATTTCTGAGGGAGATTATGCGTACCTAAGTCACATCCGGTCATGGAGGAGTTGCTTCAGGAGGCTCATCGATCTCGGTTTGTTATTCATCCTGGCGGAACCCGTATGTATCGAGATTTGAAACGTTCCAATTGGTGGAATGGTATGAAGAAAGACATCGCGAATTTTGTTGCTAGATGTCTAGTGTGCCAGCAGGTGAAGGCCGAGCATCAGAGACCTACTGGATTACTACAGAAGATCCCTATTCCTGAGTGGAAGTGGGAGCACATCACGATGGATTTCGTTGTTGGATTACCGAGGTCTCGTAGAAGACATGATGCGATTTGGGTGATCGTTGATCGATTAACCAAATCTGCTCATTTCTTGGGGATTCCGAGGACAGATTCTCTGGACAAGCTGGTAGAGTTGTACTGCAGTGAGATTATCCGATTACATGCTGTTCCTCTGAGCATCATATCAGATAGAGACCCGCGTTTCACTTTGCGGTTTTGGCAGAGTTTGCAGCAGGCCATGGGTACCGAGCTTCGATTCAGTATAGCCTTTCATCCGCAGACGGACGGACAGTCTAAGCGTACCATTCAGACACTGGAGGATTTGTTGAGATCTTGCGTTATGGACTTTGGAGGCAACTGGGAGGATCACCTGCATTTGGTTGAGTTTGCCTATAATAATAGCTATCATTCGGCTATTCAGATGGCACCTTTCGAGGCGTTGTATGGTAGAGCTTGCAGGACACCCACCCTTTGGGAGGAGGTTGGGGAATCTCAGTTGCTAGGTCCTCAGAGTATTCAGCATGACGTAGAGCTAGTCCGTACTATCAGACGCAGGCTGTCAGAGGCTCAGGATCGTCAGAAGAGTTATGCAGATTGGAGATGTAGACCCTTGGAGTTCTCCGTGAGCGATCATGTATTCTTGCGAGTGTCGCCCACGAAAGGGGTGAAGAGGTTTGGGTTGCGAGGTAAGCTAGCTCCACGCTATATTGGACCATTCCAGATTGTGGAGCGGATTGGAGCTGTTGCTTATCGTCTGGCGTTACCACCGTCATTGGCTGGAGTTCACGATGTGTTTCATGTTTCCATGCTGAGGAAATATGTACCCGATCCTACACTTGTTATCGGAGGTGCCGGTCACACTTCAGCCAGATGCGACTTATGAGGAGGTGCCTATGCGGATTCTGGACCGCAAAGAGCATCGGTTGAGGAACAAGACAGTTCGGTTGGTTAAAGTTGGTTGGCAGCACCATTCTGATGAGAAAGCTACTTGGGAGCTCGAGGATACGATCAGAGCTCGCTATCCTCATCTATTTACTTGAGGTGTGTATGGTTGATTTTCATCCCGTGTTCATATTATATATGGGTTGTTGATTTCTCTGGTTGTTGACAGGTACATATTGTGGTTATTAGCTAAATTTGGGGACCAAATTTTTATTAGTGGGGGAGAATGTTGAAAACCAAAATTTTTAAAGGGGCTTAGTTGTAATTTCCCAAACTTGGAGGGCCTTTATGTAAAACTGCTAAAAATATATATATATATATATTTAAAACCCCTAAAGCCCTAACTTCCCCTCATTCACCCGAACCCCCTTTTCCCTCTGCGCCGTTTCCCGACTCCTCCCCGACGCCGCCCCTTCGGTTTCGCCCGCCCGACGCCGAGCCCTAGCCAACGCTGACGCCGACGCCGGCCGCAACCAGCGACGCCGACTGTCACCACCTATGCCGAGTTTCAACCTCACAGTTTCTTCTTCCTTTTTCTCTTCGTCTTCTTTGGCCGAACGAGAAGACAAGCGCCAGTTCCCCTTTATTCGCGTCGTCGCGCCTCACGCCGCCGCTCTTCCGGCGAACTCCGACCCCATTCGCCGTAGCACCTTCCTCCCTTTTGTCCTCTTCGGCGTGCACGGAGTCGACGCCGTTGAGCCCTAATTCCTTCGCCTCTTAGGTGAGTTGTATTAGGGTAAAGATGAATGATTTGATTTTAGTAATACTTGCGGTGAATTGTTGATGTTAGATGTGGTGAAGCCGAATTTGATTTCCTGCTAATGACTGGATATTATGTTCTCTTTTCTGTTGCCGTGAGTCTCCATGTTTGGTTTGTTAATCTGACCTTGAGCATGATTAATTGCAGTTTGAGTTTAGCACTGTTTGTTGGATGAGAGCTTTTGCCATGGGAGTAGTTTAGTTGGCAAGATTCATTTGGCAAGTCTATTTGGGTGCTTGCTATTTTTGTATGCATAGTAGATTGATTGCTAAGCATGGACATGGTTTTATTGTAAGGGTTACATCTTTTAAGATTAGTAAGGGTGAATTTGTAAAGCTTATTATATTGAGTTTCAATGTGTTGTAGTGAGCATCAAATAGGGTTTATGTTTGGCCATGAGTTGCTCTTTTCCTATTCGGTTAACTTAATAATTTTATAAATAGCTAAATCTAGTCCTTGATACAGGACCCTGACTTTGGACTCGTTCGGTTGATCATGGAGAGGTTATTTTCGGTCACGTTCTACAATTAAAAGGCGGGTATTTCTCCTTTGTATTCGAGTAGTTTCCTTTACCTTAAAGCATGACTATTTTATGTCTTATAGGTTGCTTGACCTTGTTCTTTGTCGTTTGTTATTTTAACATCGCCGTTGATACTTTTTCTTCGTTGATCTTCGAGTATTCCAAATTTGTATTCGTACAGTTCTCTATTGGTTTTCTGTTCTGTAAAGTGTCGTTTGTACGCGAGCACTTAGAAATTTATTAAACACAATTAGGTTTATTTGACATTAGAAATTCCCTACCTAGTAGCGTAGGTGCATAATCGTTGGTTTGCGATTTCTGATTTGTTGTATTGATGCATCGTTTACTCGTTGGATTTTATTGCATCGTTGTTTCTCCGGTTGTTCGTGCATCGTATAGCATGCACCATACTTGCACGTTGCATACTAACGACTGTTGGGCTTACATTTGGTTAAGCTGTCGTTAGTCATATTGTTGCTCGATTCACTCAACCACTTGTTGTCGTGGTAGTTGTTAGAGTGCGAGCATCTGTCCTGTTATGTTAAACAGTGACACCCTCACCGTTGTTTTTAGAGGGATATTAGAGCCGTTGGTGGCTCACCCTCACCGTTGTTTTTAGAGGGATATTAGAGCTGTTGGTGGCTCCCCCTATGTATCGGGGTTTTTGGAGTAGTTGGCTCCCCAGCATCCTGTCCACTCAACCACACCTTTGTGGTATTCGTTGTTGGAGTGCGTATAGTTGTCACAGCCCTACCCACTCGGTCACACAGATGGGATGTGTTGGCGGCTTGACTGGAGTCAGGGGTGACACATGTCATTGCATCATGTGCATACGTATTTCATTTACGCATTTTCTTGTGATTGTTGCATTTATATGAGCTATGGTTGTTGCACTTGATTGACATGCATGTATTTCTTGGTTTTATTGTTGTTGCGTTGTTTTACACTTGTTTAGTTGTTATTCAGTTTTCATAACCTGTTGTTATATATATGTTATGCATGTTTACGTTTCTATATTCCTTATGGACTGTACCCTATTGGATTCTCTACTTATTGTACCTTTATTATGCCATACTTATTGTCTACTCATATACCCGCAGAGTCCGCCCGGACTCACCACCGCTACCTTCCATTTTGTTTCAGGTAGCAGGTAGATATTTTGCTTGGAGTCAGGAGATGATCCAGTTGCCAGTCCCTCAGTTCCTAAAGTTAGTTATTTTTCCGTATTTGGTTTAGTTGTGTTGTTTTCAGTACTTGGTATAGTCGTATTTCATTCGTTATTGGATTTTATCGTTATCAGAGACATTTGAGTTCTCTTTTGGATTGTAGTTTCATTTTATGTTTATGGCTGAGCCGCCCATTATCTTTTATTCTAATATAAACTGCGTGGTTGTGTTTACTTCTATATATGTGATACTAGCTGCATGTGGCTAAGCTTTTATGGTGAGATATATATGTATTATTGCCCCATATTGTCCGCCGTACAGGGGAGATGCTGCCCGATTTCCGAGGAAGCATGTGCCTCTGGGGGCGTGACATTCTCCATCTCGGATCTACACTTAGGTTAGAGAATATCTCTCTTGTGAAATCAACCATCATCACCATTCTTCATGGAACGTCCCAAGAAGAGGTAGATACTTGTAGAGTATATTTTCAATTGAGTTCATGGTTTGACACTAATCTATATCATTTTGCATGATTTCCTTGTTTCTCTTCTCCTTGGGGTGGGTTTGGGACATGCATGGGTAAATCATATGATAGGATGGCGCATAAGAAAAAGGTGGATGAGGGATCATCCCGCCAGAGACAATTAGATCTAGAGGGACCTCGGTTTAGGTCCGAGTGTCAAAAAGTATTTGAGAATGCGGCCTTCATATTAATGGATTGTCGCTATCTCAATCTTTTCTATTTCCAGGATATTCCCTACATCGTTGAAATCATTGCCTATTTCGGGTTGCAACAACTGGTGTACTGTCAGCACTTCATCAACTTTGATGTGTGCAAAGAATTCTACGCCAACCTCTCATCCATTAATGCCCAAAACATGATATATGAGTCAATGGTCCAAGGAATCACTATTCCATTTACACCTGACGAGTTACGGTCATTCTTAAGGTGTACAGTGTCAAATAATCAGTTCACATGCTTTCCCACCGTTGCTTACCCTCTAGATTTGCCGGGTGTTACCATAGATCAGATCCATCGACATTATTTTGGTAGACCTCGGTGTCCTAGGGACCACATTTTTGATACCAAAAACATGAGTCCAATGAGTAATGTCTTGTACAAGGTGGTTCTAGGTTGCATTCTTCCAATCATTACAAAGGGACGGTCGAGGATTCGTCTTCCTCATTTAGTGTTAATGTATGCCTTAGAGAGACGATTGAACATTGACATAGCGCGTCAGGTTTTCACATCTATTACCTACTTCTCCCATGACGTCAATAAGAAGCTATACATGCCTTTCGGTCATGTTCTGACCGAATTTCTTAAGTCTAGAGGGGTTAGAGTTGACAAGGGTCAAGTGCATGAATTATCCAAAGACTATGACCAAATAGGCTCTCGACAGCTTTCTTTGGCGGGGATCGAGAAGCATGACGGAGAAATTATCTGGCATCGTCGACCTGTTCCTGTGCCAGCTGATGATGAGGAGGAGGATCTCACTGGAGGAGTCACATGGGAGGAGTTCTCTCAACTTCGATCCGAGGTAGAAGAACTGAGGGAGGACTTTCATACGTTCCAGCAGCGCCAGATGGACATGCAGATGCAGCAGCAGAAAATGTATGAGATGATGCAGCAGTGACATTTAGCATATCAGGGTCCTCCTCCTCCTCCAGGCGCTGAGATGTAGTCAGCTTGACTTGGTGGTTCTAGTGTTGAGAGTGTTCTGTTTTGATGTTTTATTATATCTCTCAAACACTTTATTTCAGGGATTGTAAAACTCTAACTATTTTGGGGTCATGACCCATCTGACTTTCTTTATGTTACCATGTATGAACCGTTTGCCTGTCTTCCCGTAAAAATTTATGTCATGACTTAATGTTACTTTACATTACTATTATGATTTGCTCTGAATAGTGTTTTGAAAAAAAAAATTCACAATCCTTGTATCATGTTTTACCTTTTTCTTTCATGATGGGTGAATGAAATAAGAGTGTTGTGATATAATGAGAATTAAGGAAAGTTGATAAGTGCATGCCCCTAGGTTTAAGAGTAAATTAGGGAGAGGGTTGTGTCATTTTGAGGATACACATGAAGAAGGGAAGAATGAAGGATCATTTCATGTATGGAATAATGATGGTAAGGGCTGAAAATCACATCAAAGTATGGATGGAACTGAAAGTTGAGACATATGTCAAGTTTTGATGAAATTTGAGTTTGTACCAAAAGTCAAGCACGGTTGATGTTTTTCTTGAACCAATATTTTTCTAGGGTAGGGAATACCTTAACAATCGTATTTGCAAAGTTTCACATTTTTCCGGATTTTCTGGAGTTTTTTATGCGTTTCTGAATTTCGGCTGGAAATTCTGAAATTGGCGTATCAGTCGACTGCCCTGGGGGCAGTCGATTGGTAGTGTGGGCAGATTGTGAATTTATGATTTCTGAGAGGTTTTTCAGAAATCTGGTTAAGTTCTATTTGGCACCAAGGGTAGGGTTGCTTGGGGCAATCTTTTGATGGTGTCAAAGGGGGAGAACTTGGGTGTTAAATTAGGTTTGGGTTGAAACTTAACTTTGATACTGTGGAGTTCAGTTTTGGGAAAACTTAACTTAAAAATTAGCAATAAGAATTGAAATTTGGGAGAAAGCATAGGTTAAGGGGGAGGGTGCCTCTTGTGTATTATCCTTTAATTGTTCAATTGCTTTTGCTATTATCATTGTTGTATGTTTACCTAACTTAACATATTGCCACGCATCAAAAAGGGGGAGATTGTTGGGGCAATCGGCCCTGAGATGATTTGGAGGATCATGATATTTTGATGTGTGGGCAATATGGTTAAGTTAGGATTTGTGTTGTTCTCATATGTGTACATGAGTGTGCAAGTGTACAGGTACAACATGGACTTGGTTGATGTCTTCAGGTGAAGGATGACATGGAGGCAAGCTGGAGGCTTGTGTGCGCATCTGAGGGACCGTTGGATAGCAGAGATGATGAGCCGAGGGATGCGGACTTCGAGGCGTACGTGAAGAATGACATGGAGGCAAGCTGGAGGTTTGCGTATGCATCCGAGGGACGAGGGCCGAAGATGAAGAGGGCGTGAAGGCAACAGTCAAGACTGCTGGTGAAGAGTCAACTGAGTTGTAAGGGTCTGAGTATGAGTGTGTGTACTCAAGGGCTAAGCCGGGAGGGTTTGAGTGCAGAGAGACTTGTACTCGGGAGTAAAACCCTAGGCTTATGTGTGTCTCAGTCGACTGGCCAAGGGGCAGTCGACTGGTGTTGACTGGAACAGCTGGTAGATTCGAACGTTGTACTGTAACGGTCGAATCTGAGTGGGATCAGTCGACTGCCCCAGGGGCAGTCGACTGATACCGGCTGTTTTAAACTCGAGCCCTATTTAAAGGGGCTCGTTTCCTACTATCTTCTTTGACGAAACTCGCTTGGGTAAAGTGAGTTAGTAGTCTATTGTGATCAGAGAGCGTCCGAAGTGTTGTGGCGAGGTTTCTCCGTCCACAAGGAGCGACAGATCTAGCCGGAGGTTATCCGGGGGTTGATCCACCGACGGATTCTTGGATTAGTCACCCGTCCGGGGTGGATACCAAGTAAATCAGGTTGTTAGCATTGTTTATTTTACTTTGCATATTATTATTTCCGCTGCGCTAACGACTTTGTAGAGAAACGAACGACAAAGTGTTATTCACCCCCCTCTAGCACACCGAAAACGTTCCATCAGGAAACACTCCATTAAAGCCAGAAAAGTGGGACACTGAAATGAAGAAGTCACAAATCGAGTTCAAGGCATAGAACACCTTGCAATGCGACCTAATAAAAGAGGAGTTGAACCGAATTGGCTCAACTGAAAGTGCCAAAGAACTCTGGGATAAATTGATCGAGCTACATGAAGACATCACTAATGCCAAGGTAACAAAACACGATCTTTTATTAAATAAACTGTTTAATATTAAAATGCAAGATGGAGAAACGACCAGTCAACTCCATGTCTAGGTCACGGATATCATAATGGGCTATATTTAATAAGACATCAACCAGAGAACTAGAATGTGATAAGGAACACCCTAAATATTTTTTCTCAAAATTCATTGTAGGCAAAATTTCGAGGAATCTCTCAAAATTAAAACTTGATGAATTATTTTTTGAGTTAGAGCTACATGAACAAACTAACACCAAAACAACCGAGAAGAGTATTGCTTTGGTTGCAGGTTCTTCAAAAGAAGCAAAGTTAAGGAGTAGAACCCAAGAGGAGTCTAAAAGAGAGTCAGACTCAGACTTAGATGATGAAGAACACCGGGTGAATTTGGTAAGATAGATGTTCACCAGGAAGAAGAAAATGTTGTCCAAAAAGGACATTCAGAAGGTGATGAAGTCTTCCACGACAGAATACAAAATCAACATCATCTATTTTGGCTGCAATAGGAAAGGGCATTTCAAGTACGAATGCTCATACAAGAAGGAGGACCAATTCAAGAAAATGAAAAAGAAGAAGGCACTACAAGTAATTTGGGATGAGACTTCCTCGGATGACTCGGATGAAGAACTCTTGAAGAATTTCAGCTGCCTCACACTGATGGTGACCAGACCTGAGTCAGAATCGGAGCAAGATGAAGAGTTCGAATACGAGTCGAGCCACGAGTCCGCACTCTTTTCTAACGGCTTGACTAAGGTACAAGAATTATTAAATGCAAAATTTTTGAAATTATTTCCTATTTAGATAGAAAGTTTTCTGCATCTGAATCTGGGATTGATCTATTTCTTAAGGAAAATTAAGACCTTAAGGAGCAAATTATTATCAAAAACTCAATTGAACAAAAACAATTTGAAAAATCTACTGAACCTAAAAATGAAAACTCCACCCTAAAAGGTGAAGTTAAAAACTTAAGAATTTATTAGAAACTTTTACAACAAGATCCAAGAACCTTGACCTAATTCTTAGACCTCAAAAGGATGTTTACAATAAATTTGGAATATGATACAAATCAAAATTGACCTAGAGATCTTTTGTTTCCCTTACCCACTCATGCAAGAACCAAAGGAAAGTGTGGGTCTCGAAAGCTTACCTAACAAAGCAATAAGGCAAAATCAATATTATGCCCCTAAAAAGGGCGTCCACTATATTAACCCAAAATACCCTATCTACAACTCAGGGGGAAGCTCCAAATTAGTTGACACCTCAAAATTAGCCCTTACCCGTTAGGGTAATTAGGACTAAACTTAAAAGTTAATTTGACACTTGTTCTACTTAGTACCGAAGTGGGGTGAGATGATAGTACGCTAAGAAAATATGTCTAAAGAGTCAAGTAGGGTAAGACATATTCTATTTGGTCTTTTTAGCCTAGTGAAACTAGCCGAAGCTACCTCGCTACAACTTAGACTAGTTAGACCAGAGTTTCTTAAAGAATAAGTTAAAAATATAATTTCTTTAAAATACTTTGTATAGGAAAGGGTCGTTGCTCCGATAACCTTAAGAATGTCTCTGTGTCTTGCCAAGACCTGGAAGTCAATTATTGAAATGTACTTTTAAATTAGTACTACTTGTTAAACCTGAATCTAACACAAGGACAAATTAACTTTTCTAAATCAACTTAATTCATTTCACAAAATCATAGGATTATCTTAGTTGACAACTTTAGACCGGGTGAAATGACTAAGGACAACAAAATTTAAAATCTTGTGTGTTTCAACTTTAATTCAAACTTGAACCCAAATTAAAATTTTAGCTTAATTCAAATCTTAACTCTAATCAAAATTGTACTTTAATTCAACTTTAACTTAATTATAATTCTACTTTAATTCAACGTTAACTTAATTAAAATTCTAATTCAATTCAAATTTAACTTAATTAAAATTCTACATCAATTAAAATTTTAACCTAATTAAAATTCTACCTTAATCTTTTTTAATTTTAACTTTAATCAATTTTTTCTTAATGAATTTCTTTTCAAAATTTAACTTAATCATTTTTTTCAAAATTTAACTTTATTTTTTATCTTAAAAATTAATTTCAAATTTAAACTTTTATCTTTAAACCTTAAATCTTAATTAAATACTAATTTTGAACTTCAACTTCAACTTTAATCAATCTCATTCAAACTATAACTTTAATAAATTTCATCTTAATTTTAAAGCTCTAATTGACTTTAGATTTTAATGTTAAACTTTAAAACTTTTAATTAAGTTCAATTTTAAACCTCAAACCTTGATTTTAAATCTTGCATGCAAGGCTATGCAAAACCAGCCCTAAGGACCTAAGGCACCTCCCATGCACGGTGGCAGAAATCCCACCCAGATTGATCTAAGGCGCCTCAGAAACAAAATTGAGGCACCTCATTTGTCACTAAAGCTCCTCAAGACCGAACTGAGATGCCTCAGTTTGCGAAAAGGCAGAAAAGCTGAAATCCTTACCTTTTTGGCCAAAACCTTCCCTTTTGCTTCTTCTCCGCCGGGGAAGGCACCTCCTCAGCCCAACTCTGCCAAAACTCAATCTCAACTCTCCAAAAATGCCACCTAGGTAAAATCCCAACCCTTAGATCTAGTTTACTTCATTTTTTTTGCTATATTACTTGTTGCTACATTTACAATGGCTTGAATGTTGGATGGATGATTAGGAAAAAAGCGAATATTGAATCCTCCCTCCACAAGCACGAGGGATGCACCCTCTACCGATAGTTGATTCCCCATTGAGCAATTGAGACTTAGGTATTTAGAACACACTTTTGTCCCCCTTAAAACTAGATGTCTAAACCAATCTTACTTCAATTGCTACTATTTAGAGCTAGCTGAGATCTTTAAGTACTATAAACTGAATCGACTAGTGTACTGTAGCCGATCCTATGACTTAACCTTGTGTTCTCAATTTCACAATAACTTGGTGAAAGTCGATGACTTAGCATACTCCACCAGAGTCGTTGGGAGGGACTTTACATTTTCCCCCACTATCCTGATTGATCATTTAGGACTTAGGACTTCCACTTGTCCCTTCCTCTGCTACCCCAGTAGGGAGCTACCATTTAGTGAGCCCTACTCACATATTACTTTGGATATCATCCATATATATATATATATATTTTTGGAGTAGAGAGGACTCCCGCAGTGACAAACTTAGGTCACTATCTATTAGAGTCCAGGATTACATCTATATAGGGTTCTCACTACCTATATTTTGCCTATCACATCTCAAGATGTGTCGACCATCCGTTCGTCTCATTCCTTCTTTCTTTATACTCTACGACAGAGACTGGACATTGACATAGCTTCTCATATATTCCACAATATAATTCATGCATCAGGCACCGTCACAAAGAAAAGATTCCATATGCCCTACTGCCACATCCTGACAGTCCTATTCGCAACCATAGGTATCGACATCTCCCAAGGCTCACGCACTCCACTGAGTGAGTATGACTTTATAGGTCAATGACACATGTCCCTAGCCCAGATAGAGGTCAATTCTGAGGGGATTCTATCTTGTAGAGGAGGTGCTCCACCTGTCGGACTTGTCGAGCCAGACACAACAACCAAGCAGAGAGTCGATCAGCTAGCCATAGTAGGTGAGCAAATAGATAGACAGCTAGCTAAGCAGGTAGTCGAAGCGACAGACGAGGAGGTCCCGAATTTTGTCTTCCCCGATCTTTATGGGTCTAATTTCACTAGGTTCGTCGAGGAGCAATTTACTTGACTCGAGGAATTCTCACTCTCGATCCGGCAATCCATTTCCGACCTTCACGAGGAGGTTCGAGATGCAGTTGTCGGACTTCGTGAGGAGGTTCGAGATGCAGTCATAGGATTGCTCATTCAGATCACCACAGGATTCCATAGGATGGAGGATCTGATGCAGACCTTCGTTCCTCCATCTCCACCTCCTCTAGACGAGACCTAGCTAATTTCTATCTTGATTAGACTTGACTAACTTTGTATTTTGAGTTATTCATTGACTTGACTGATGTTGTATTTTGGGTTGAGACTTGTTTTACTTTTTGAATTGTTTAGCACTTGTATGTGATCTATTTAGTTACTTCCTTGCTCATAATAATACATGTGTGTGCCAGACTAGACCTATACCACATATTCAGACATCTTTAAAAATTTCATTTATTTTTAACTTAACTTTTCAAAACATAATTTGGACTTTCAAATCTAACTATTTTTTTTGGAAGACATTGATACTTGTTTAAATACAAGAGGGGATAAGTTTCTAACCGGTTCAGGGGAGCATTAAGAATAAAATCTATTTTATTTGAAATTTTTTCTTATTAAGATTTTATATTTTCATTTTTAAAAAAAAATATATTTTGAAAGATATGATTGATAGCCCTTTTAAAACTATCTTAGTAGTGCTCAAATTACTCCATTTATAAATCTTGTTTAGAAAAGTCATTTATTTTGCTTAAATAAATTTTGAATTTGTTCCATAAATTTATTTTTAAAATCTACTTGAAAAATAAGTCTCTTTGCAATATTTTAACTTTTATTTAGAATTTTTGAAGCTTTAACCTCCATGTTAGGATTGCTGCGCAAAGTTAGTTTTGAAAATTAATTTTTCGAAAACCTTTTTATTTTTAATAGAAATCTATTTTGACTTGGACATACTTTTATTTATGTTTGAAATATTATCACTAATGAAAATGATTGCTTAAAGTTAGTTTTTAAAAAATCATCTTTTCACTATTTTGAAAAATCTATTTTTGAAATTATCTTAATAAAATGTCATATTTTCATATCTGTTTTGAAAATTTGTCTTTAAAACTACTATTGGCAAATTGGTTTAATATTTATGCCTTTTATAAATCTTGCTTTGAAAATATGTAAGAAATATTTAAACAAGATATGCTCTGACGTTAAAATTATTTCTTAACTTAGCTTTTGAAAACTTATTTTCTTTTAAGAACTCATGTTGGCTTGGAAATACTCATCTTTCTAATGGTTTTTTGAAAACAATATTATCACTCAAAGTTTACAATTCTTCTAGGCATTAAAACTTAATTGTTTTTAAGGGATACTTTGAACAACTCTATTTATGTTAAGTACTTTGAAAAAGGCATCTCACACTTATCTTTTCAAAAAGACACTTAAACCATCTTTTCCCAACTGACTTAGTTTTTCAAATTACTTTTGCTATGGATTTTGAAATTACCTTTATATTTTTTAAAAATTATTTTTTTAGGTCTCCCCTTAGATCTAAATTTTGCTAATTAGTTTCTATCCTTAGTTTTTCTTTCAATACAATGTTGCTTGTGCTATTCTTTCTTAGATGATAATATTATTGTTTATTTTGATGAATGTCAAAGGGGGAGGGTTAAGGGTTACATGTAGAAAAAGCTAGAAAACTAAAAATACTTGAAACTAACCTTGATTTTAGAGTATCTCACCGAATCTTAATTATTATTATTACTATTTTTTTCCTAACTTTAACCCAAGTTGTCATTGCATCAAAAAGGGAGAGATTATTAGTGCAGTTTGTATTGATGGTCAAACTCAGGTTTTGATGAATAATAAATAGGTTAAAGTTAAGTTTATGGTTATTTAACCTTTTCACCAAGTGTGCAGGTGTGAAACACTTAGAACCTAACACCAAGCTGAAGTTCAGGATAGTGGAGTCCTGGCAAGAAATCCAGTTGGGTCTGCGAGGCCTGACAACTGGCTGAAGCCCAAGTTGGTGGAGACTTGCTGGGAAGTCCAGGATGGTGTAGTCCAAGCAGGAAGTCTTGGTAGGTTAAGAAGTTAAGTAGAACTGCACAAAGATAAGTAAGGTAAGTCACTGGAGGAGCGAATTCTGATGAGGACGAGTCCCCGTTGGGACTTTAAGCACGCTCCAACTTAGAACCATTTCGGATCTCTAAGTTGAGGCCTTTTGACTAGATCCTGATCTTAGAAAGGCATGGTCTATTTAATACTCATGTCATTTAGTCCATTTTATATGTTTACTAATCTTGTTTTGTAGGATATACTTGTCTTTTAGACTAACATATTTTGCAGGGTCTAAATTGTGAAATAAGCCTTGGATGCATAGTGCCTAAGGCACCTCAGTTTGAACTAGAAGCGCCTCGAGTGCTTGAGGGCACCTCCACGCAACTAGCACTACAGATAGAAGTTCAGCGAGCTGAGGCCCCACAGGTTGGATCTGAGGCACCTCGGTAGGAAACTGAGGCACCTTAAAGGAGATCCAAGGTGCCTTCCAGCGGATCAGAAGCGAGATTGAAGGCTTTGATTGAGGATAAAATTTCCTTAATTTGAGGTGCCTCAGATGTCCTTTATAAGAACTTTGCTTCTGAGAGCTGGCGACAATAATTCTTCCTCAATCTGTGACTTCAAGCTTTTGCGTTCATTCTGGTTCCTCTTCTTCCTGTTGTAGCCCTGCTTCAACATGATTATGCCCGACCGCTGCCGGAAGATCAATGCCAACACATAAGCCGATTGAAATTCTACACCTGTGTTGTGTGATATTGTTAAAGTTTTTTACTTGTACTTAATTTATATTAAGTAGGAAGTGTAGGGTTGTTACACTTTCTACTAATCTTTTATACTCGATCACTCTATCAGGAGTTTATCGATAGAGGGTATTAGTGGATTGTCAATTGGAATGGTCTAAGGGACCTGGGCCTTGCAGTAGGAGTTGTCGAAGGTTCAGAAACAAGTAAAACCGACTTGTGTTTGCGTGATTGCTTTTTTGTTATTTTCCGTTGCACTTGCTCGCATTTTTACAACTTCGAAAAAGCGTCGTTCATTTTAAAAAGACACATGATTCACCCCTTTCCCTTCTCACGTGCAACGGTTCTACAGTATTAACCATATCATATAAAGTTTTATTTTTTGCAAGCCATTTTGTTGTGGTGTGTATAGTGCACTAGTTTGGTGCACTATGCCACTTTCTTCACAAAATTTTAAGAATTCACTTGAGAGATATTCACCTCCTCTATCACTTCTCAAAATTTTAATCTTTTGGCTCATTTGATTTTCTACTAGAGCTTTATATGTCTTTAAAAGGTTATATGTTTCATCATTTGATTTCATCAAGTACACATAAGTAAATCTTGAAATGTCATTTATGAATGTGATGAAGTATTTATTACCCCCTCTTGTTAGGAAACCATTAAGTTCATACATGTCTGAATGAATTAACTAAAGAACTTGATTTGTTCTTTCAACTTTAGGAAAAGATAATCCAATTATTTTTTGTTGTATGCATGTTTCGCACTTATTTAGTTAATTATGATCGCTATAGTTGATTTTTCCACTTTTAGACATAAATTTTAACATTTTATGACTAACGTGTCCTAATCTACCATGCCATAAACAATAAGAAGAGTCAAGCATACAAATAAAAAAACTATTTATTTCATATTAGTAAGAATCAATTTCTTGTAGGATGTGAATTGAAGATGCACATCATCCTTGCCAAGCACCCTGGCTCTTACGCCATTTGCCATAATCACTTCATGTCCTTCAAGCACTTCATGTCTTGAATTGATCTTTGTCACTGCACACATGAATGGTTGCACCCGAGTCATACCGCCAATCCTTTGATGAGGAAGGTGTTGCCATGTGAAGTTCGGTTGACACATCAAGTGTGACCATTGCTACAATTTTTGCACTTTCAATAGCATTAACACTAGGAGCATTACTATTTTTTTTTGTCTCTTTTTGACCCTACATTCAACCTTTTAAGGCCTCTTTTTACCACAATCATAACAAACTCTACTTTTCTTCTTCTTATCACTAGAAAAGGCATTTTCAAATTTCTTTCTTTTATTAAAATTCTCTTCAACCAAATTCACTCTAGGATCACTTTCCTTTTCTTTCTTATGGAAGATACTAGCACCTTCTTCAATTCTAAGGTGTTTCAACACTCTAGATATGGTCAAAATTTCAAAAATATGAAATAATTTCTTTTGATAATCATTCCATGAAGATGGCAACTTAGCAATTATAGCACCTACTTGCATAGATTCTGAAATTTCTATCCCATAGTCCTTAAGTTTTGGAACTATCACTTGTAGATTATGAATTCGATCCATTAGAGGAGAATTATCATCTAACTTAAACTCAAAATACTTTTTTATAAGAAACATATCTTATCCTTGTTTTTTCTATGGCATATTCACACTCCAAAGTTGTCCAAATCTCTCTTGGATTCTTCAATCGCGTGAACCGATCATAGAGCGTGTCCGAAAGTGTGTTGTGGATGTGCCCCCTACACAACACTTCATCCTCCTCCCACTTAGTGTTGCCTCCTTAATTCTTCCTAATCATCATTAGTTGTGTTAGCGTGTCAAGAGAAGCGCAAAAACAAAACAAAAGAAGTTGTTTGTTACGGTGGCAAGGGAGAAGAAAGGTATTTGGACTACAGCTTCTTGTGAAATTGCTGATTAAACGAATGAAAACAGAGCCTATTTATAGGCTTTTACAAAAGATTGTTTCAACCCCTATCTCCTAGTTAAAAGGATCACAAAGCACGAAAATAAATCAGTAAGCTAAAGACTCGGACAAACCAAAAAACTTGGACAACTACTTGCTAAACTTCCAAAAGATAAAACTTTTAAATCGTATCACCCTCCCTTAAACTAAATGTTTTAAAAAAACATTCGGTTTAAGAATCATCAAATGTGCATACTCCAGTCAGCTCCCTTAGTCTTTGAAATGTAGATAACTTCAATGGCTTGGTCATAATATCAGCAACTTGATCTTCACTTGTGCAGAAGTAAAAATCAATTACTCCATCCTTTGTCAAGTCCCTTAAAAAATGAAACCTCACATCTATGTGCTTGCTTCTTCCATGCATGACGGGATTTTTAGAGAGTTTAATAGCTGAGCTATTATCACAATAAATTTTAATAGCACCATCTTGCCTGAAATATAACTCTTCAAGTATTTTCTTTAGCCAAATTGCTTGAGAAGCACAAACTGTTGCAGCTACAAATTCTGATTTTGTTGTGGATAAAGTCACAATTGGTTGCTTCTTTGAACACCATGAAATAGCTGCTGAACTCATCATGAAAACATATCCCGAGGTATTTTTTCTATCATCGAGATCACCTGCATAATCACTGTCAGTAAAACCAATTAAATCTGATTTTCCATTCTTCTTGTAGAATAAACCATATTCGATGGTTCCTTTCAAGTATCTAAAAATTCTCTTGGCGGCTTGAAGATGTATCTCCTTTGAACATTCCATGTATCTGCTGATAAGACTTACAACATGCATAATATCAGGTCTTGTAGTTGTTAAATACATCAAACTCCCAACAATTTGCTTATAAAGTGTGCTGCCAACCTTTCTTCCTTCAGGATTTCGAACAAGCTTTAATCCTGCTTCAGCAGGAGTGTTAACAGAGTTGCAATTTTTCATTTGAAACCTGTCCAGAATTTCTTGTGCATACTTCTTTTGGGAAATAAAGATTCCAGCTGCTGATTGAACTACTTCAATGCCCAAAAAATAATGCATCTTTCCAAGATCAGACATATCAAATTCAAACATCATAGATCTTTTAAATTTTGCCATCATGGCACTATCATTTCTTGTAAAAATAAGATCATCCACATATAAGCAGACTATGAGCAGTTTTCTTCCATCTTCAATCTTTGTAAAAAGTGTATGCTCATATGGACAATTTTTAAACCCCTCTTCTGAAAAGTATGCATCTATGCGACTATACCAAGCACGTGGAGCTTGTTTCAGTCCATATAATGTCTTTTTTAGTCTATAAACTTTATTTTCACATCCAGATCTTATATAACCAGGTGGTTGATCAATAAATACCTTTTCTTGAAGATCACCATGCAGAAATGCTGATTTAACATTCAATTGGAAGATAGGCCAAGATTTTTGTGCTGCCAATGCTATCACCAATCTAATTGTGTCAAGTCATGCAACTGGTGCAAAGACTTCTTTGTAATCAACACCAAATTCTTGCTTGTAGCCTTTTGCAACTAAGCGTGCTTTGTACTTGTCAATTTCACCATTTTCTTTCAATTTTGTCATGTATATCCACTTGACCCCAATTGTTTTATGCCCTTTTGGAAGATCAGTTAACTCCCATGTATTGTTCCGTTCAATAGCCTTAATTTCTTCATCCATGGCCTTTCGCCATTTTGATTCCTTGACAGCTTCTTCAAAAACTGTAGGATCACAATCGGAAAATAGGGCAAAATATGTAAGTGGATCATCAGATTGACCAATTCCAGTTACCTCGTAGTCTGCCATCCAAGCAGGTCTTCTTCTAGTGCGTTGAGGTAGTTCTTCACTTTCTAATATTGTTGGCAAGTTTGGAATATCTACTTCATTTTCTGATGAAAGTTGTTGGTTATTTTCTGTTGTTGATTGCTGCTCTTCATCAACTCCATCAAAGCTAGTAGGTATTTGTTCTTCAGGAGAGTTGTTGTTCCATTGCCAAAATTTTCCTTCTTCAAAAACCACATCACGGCTGATAATAATTTTCTTAGTGATAGGATTATAAAGCTTATAAGCTTTTGAATGATCACTAACACCAAGAAATATACATTTTTCTCCCTTGTCATCGAGCTTGATCCTCTTCTGATCTGGAATATGAGCATAAGCAATACATCCAAAAATTCTGAAATAATCTACCTTTGGTTTTTGATTGCTCCATGCTTCTTCTGGTGTCATATTCTGAACTGCAAGTGTAGGACTTCTGTTTAATATATGGATACTCCAGTTGACTGCTTCGGGCCAAAAAGCTTTTGAAATACCACATTTTACCAAAAGACTTCGCACCATATTCAAAATATTACGGTTTTTCCGCTCACAAACTCCATTCTGTTGAGGAGTATAAGCTGCAGTTAGTTGCCTTTTGATTCCATGATTTTCACAAAAATTTGAAAATTCTTGTGAGATATATTCTCCACCACGATTTGTGCGTAGAATTTTGATTGGACTGCCTGTTTCTTTCTCAACTAGCGCTTTATAGCTCTTAAAAGCTGCAAATGCTTCAGATTTTTCTTGCAAAAAATATACCCAAGGTTTTCGACTAAAATCATCAATGAAGGTGATTATATATCTCTTACCTCCATTAGAATATGGATTAATTGGGTCACACAAGTCGGAATGCACCAACTCCAAAGCTTTCTTTGCTCTCCATGATTTTCCTTTTGGAAAATAGTTTCTATGTTGTTTGCTAACAACACATTCTTCACAAACTTCAGAAAGAGCAGTAATTTGAGGAAGTCTAGTTACCATATGTTTCTGCTGCAATTTCTTCAATCCACCAAAGTTTAGGTGGCCATAACGAAAATGTCATATCCATGAAACATCATTCACTTTTGCGGAAAAACATGAATGAGTAATATTGTTCAAGTAGAGTGGGAACATGCGGTTTGCTGTCATATTAACTTGAGCAATTAAACCCATCTTTTCATCTTGAATTTGGCATACTCCCTCTTTAATAGAAATCTCATACCCTTTTTCTTGCAGCTGACCAATACTAAGGAGATTGGTCTTTAGATCTGGGACAAAAAGAACATTAGATATTGTATGAGACGAATTTCTTTTGGTTTGGATAGTTACCCTTCCTTTTCCCATAACAGAAATGGTAGAGTTATCACCAAACTTGACTGTGTTGCGGAATGATTCATCCAGTTCAGAAAATGCCATCTTATCTCCACACATGTAATTGCTGCAACCGGTATCCAGATACCACATGTTTTGCTGGGTTTCTTCATTTACATGGCACACCATTAGGAGAGAGATTTCTTCTTCCTTTTCAACAAAGTTAGATCTTTCTTCATCTTGCTTATTCAGATTAGTATGACATTCTGACTGATAATGGCCATATTTATGACATCTATAGCATTCAACATTGAACTTATCTGCTGATTTATGTTTATAAGTTGTTGAATGATTACCTCCTCTTCCTCTTCCATGAAATTGATTTTCTTGGTGCTGGTGACGTTGTTGTTGGCCATCACGATAATTGCTTCCTCTTGCTTTGAATTTTCCTCTTCCTTGCCTTCTATCTCCTGTTTGTGTTGACTGATTTTCCATTGAAACTTTCAATGCTTGCTCTTCTTTGTCTTGTTGGTTGAGTTTTTGTTCATGAACCAACAAAGAACTCTGCAACTCATCATTGTAAGTTNCCACTTAATATTTTGGAACATAAAAAGCACCAACTTTTAAAGAAGAGAAAGTGGCATGACAACATCATGATCAAGAGGCTACCTGAGAGGGTGAGGAAGACATGAGGAGAAATTCCGCATCTCTTTTCTTTAAATAAAGAATTAAATTTGGAGGATCAAATTTCTGGTTAGGAGGATACAACGTTATATATACCTCTCCCATGGCATATTCTCGAAGAGCCGACCATTTTTATTTTTCCCCAAACGCTAACATACTCACAAAACACTAACCTCTCTGTCATAACGCCACAAGATTTCCTTGCAACAACACCATCACACGTCTCTGTTGTTGACATTGTTGCCAATCGACCCCTCCATTTTGTCTGTCTCTCTCTTGCTGTCTCGTCGTCACTCGCCACCCAGCCGTGACGTCGTCGTTTGCCCTTTTTGCCGTCCTACATCAGTCGTCCAAGTGTGCTAGCTAGGCTGATGATCCTGTCGCGAAGCGAGGTAGACTCCCAAGAGCACGTGGTCTCCCGAGGATCACGAACCACCGGTGATGGCTCTAACGCTAGCTCCGATCTGCATGGCAAAGACCATTAGAACCCGCCGAAAAAAGTCCTCGGCAAGGTACTCCGACGGTCAAGTCAGTCCCCGGTGGTGGAAGAGCAGCAAAAGCAATAGAACAATAGCGAAAGACACTATTGCGCGTACCTGGGGGATGTAGAGTGGAGAGGCTTATATAGTCGGGGCAGCTGACAACTTCTGCCCAATCTACCACCTTTTGTCGTGTAGCGAGGACAGGGTAAGGTCTGTTGGCGTGTCAAGGGAAGCGCAAAAATAAAACAAAACAAAACAAGTTGTTTGCTATGGTGGCAAGAGAGAAGAAAGGTATTTGGACTACAGCTTCTTGTGAAAATTGCTTGACAAAAAGAATGAAAACAGAGCCTATTTATAGGCTTTTACACAAGACTGTTTCAACCCCTATCTCCTAGTTAATAGGATCACAAAGCAACAAATAAATCAATAAGCTAAAGAATAGGACAAACCAAAAGACTTGGACAACTACTTGCTAAACTTCCAAAAGATAAAACTAAATTTAAATCTTATCACCCTCCCTTAAACTAAATGTTTTTAAAAAAACATTCGGTTTAAGAATTATCAAATGCGCATACTCCAGTCAGCTCCCTTAGTCTTTGAAATGTAGATAACTTCAATGGCTTGGTCATAATATCAGCAACTTGGTCTTCACTTGTGCAGAAGTAAAAATCAATTACTCCATCTTTTGTCAAGTCCCTTAAAAAATGAAATCTTACATCTATGTGCTTTCTTCTTCCATGCATGACGGGATTTTTAGAGAGTTTAATAGCTGAGCTATTATCACAATAAATTTTAATTGCACCATCTCGCCTGAAATATAACTCTTCAAGTATTTTCTTTAGCCAAATTGCTTGAGAAGCACAAACTGTTGCAGCTACAAATTCTGCTTCTGTTGTGGATAAAGTCACAATTGGTTGCTTCTTTGAACACCATGAAATAGTTGCTAAACTCATCATGAAAATATATCCCGAGGTACTTTTTCTATCATCGAGATCACCTGCATAATCACTGTCAGTAAAACCAATTAAATCTGATTGTCCATTCTTCTTGTAGAATAAACCATATTCAATGGTTCCTTTCAAGTATCTAAAAATTCTCTTCGCTGCTTGAAGATGTGTCTCCTTTGGACATTCCATGTATCTACTGATAAGACTTACAGCATGCATAATATCAGGTCTTGTAGCTGTTAAGTACATCAAACTCCCAACAATTTGCTTATAAATTGTGCTGTCAACCTTCCTTCCTTCAGGATTTCGAACAAGTTTTAATCCTGCTTCAGCAGGAGTGTTAACAGAGTTGCAATTTTTCATTTGAAACCTGTCCAGAATTTCTTGAGCGTACTTCTTTTGGGAAATAAAGATTCCAGCTGCTGTTTGAACTACTTCAATGCCCAAAAAATAATGCATCTTTCCAAGATCAGACATATCAAATTCAAACATCATAGATCTTTTAAATTTTGCCATCATGGCACTATCATTTCCTGTAAAAATAAGATCATCCACATATAAGCAGACTATGAGCAGTTTTCTTCCATCTTCAATCTTTGTAAAAAGTGTATGCTCATATGGACATTTTTAAACCCCTCATCTGAAAAATATGCATCTATGCGACTATACCAAGCACGTGGAGCTTGCTTCAGTCCATATAATGTCTTTTTTAGTCTATAAACTTTATTTTCACATCCAGATCTTATATAATCAGGTGGTTGATCAATAAATACCTTTTCTTGAAGATCGCCATGCAGAAATGCTGATTTAACATCCAACTGGAAAATAGGCCAAGATTTTTATGCTGCCAATGCTATCACCAATCTAATTGTGTCAAGTCTTGCAACTGGTGCAAAGACTTCTTTGTAATCAACACCAAATTCTTGCTTGTAGCCTTTTGCAACTAATCGTGCTTTGTACTTGTCAATTTCACCATTTTCTTTCAATTTTGTCTTGTATATCCACTTGACCCCAATTGTTTTATGCCCTTTTGGAAGATCAGTTAACTCCCATGTATTGTTCCGTTCAATAGCTTTAATTTCTTCATCCATGGCCTTTCGCCATTTTGATTCCTTGACAACTTCTTCAAAAACTGTAGGATCACAATCGGAAAATAGGGCAAAATATGTAAGTGGATTATCAGATTGACCAATTCCAGTTACCTCGTAGTCTGCCATCCAAGCAGGTCTTCTTCTAGTGCGTTGAGGTAGTTCTTCACTTTCTAATATTGTTGGCAAGTTTGGAATATCTACTTCATTTTCTGATGGAAGTTGTTGGTTATTTTCTATTGTTGATTGCTGCTCTTCATCAACTCCATCAAAGCTAGTAGGTATTTGTTCTTCAGGAGAGTTGTTGTTCCATTGCCAAAATTTCCCTTCTTCAAAAACCACATCACGGCTGATAATAATTTTCTTAGTGATAGGATTATAAAGCTTATAAGCTTTTGAATGATCACTAACACCAAGAAATATACATTTTTCTCCTTTGTCATCGAGCTTGATCCTCTTTTGATCTGGAATATGAGCATAAGCAATACATCTAAAAATTCTGAAATAATCTACCTTTGGTTTTTGATTGCTCCATGCTTCTTCTGGTGTCATATTCTAAACTGCAAGTGTAGGATTTCTGTTTAATATATGGATACTCCAGTTGACTGCTTCAGGCCAAAAAGCTTTTGAGATACCACATTTTACCAAGAGACTTCGCACCATATTCAAAATAGTGCGGTTTTTCCGCTCACAAACTCCATTCTGTTGAGGAGTATAAGCTGCAGTTAGTTGCCTTTTGATTCCGTGATTTTCACAAAAATTTAAAAATTCTTGTGAGATATATTCTCTACCACGATCTGTGCGTAGAACTTTGATTGGACTGCCTGTTTCTTTCTCAACTAGCGCTTTATAGCTCTTAAAAGCTGCAAATGCTTCAGATTTTTCTTGCAAAAAATATACCCAAGTTTTCTGACTAAAATCATCAATGAAGGTGATTATATATCTCTTACCTCCATTAGAATATGGATAAATTGGGCCACACAAGTCGGAATGCACCAACTCCAAAGCTTTCTTTGCTCTCCATGATTTTCCTTTTGGAAAATAGTTTCTATGTTGTTTGCTAACAACACATTCTTCACAAACTTCAGAAGGAGCAATAATTTGAGGAAGTCCAGTTACCATATTTTTTTGCCGCAAAGTCTTCAATCCACTAAAGTTTAGGTGGCCATAACGAAAATGCCATAGCCATGAAACATCATTCGCTTTTGCTGAACAACATGAATGAGTAGTATTGTTCAAGTAGAGTGGGAACATGCGATTTGCTGTCATGTTAACTTGAGCAATTAAACTCATCTTTGCATCTTGAATTTGGCATACTCCATCTTTAATAGAAATCTCATACCCTTTTTCTTGCAGCTGGCCAATACTAAGGAGATTGGTCTTTAGATCTGGGACAAAAAGAACATTAGATATTGTATGAGAAGAATTTCTTTTGGTTTGGATAGTTACCCTTCCTTTTCCCATAACAGAAATGGTAGAGTTATCACCAAACTTGACTGTGTTGCGGAATGATTCATCCAGTTCAGAAAATGCCTTCTTATCTCCACACATGTGATTGCTGCAACCGGTATCCAGATACCACATGTTTTGCTGGGTTTCTTCATTTACATGGCACACCATTAGGAGAGAGATTTCTTCTTCCTTTTCAACAAAGTTAGATCTTTCTTCATCTTGCTTATTCAGATTAGTACGACATTCTGACTGATAATGGCCATATTTATGACATCTATAGCATTCAACATTGGACTTATCTGCTGATTTATGTTTATAAGTTGTTGAATGATTACCTCCTCTTCCTCTTCCACGAAATTGATTTTCTTGGTGCTGGTGACGTTGTTGTTGGCCATCACGATAATTGCTTCCTCTTGCTTTGAATTTTCCTCTTCCTTGTCTTCTATCTCTTCTTTGTGTTGACTGATTTTCTGTTGAAACTTTCAATGCTTGCTCCTCTTTGTCTTGTTGGTTGAATTTTTGTTCATCAACCAGCAAAGAACTCTGCAACTCATCAATTGTAAGTTCATCAATATCTTTTGACTCTTCTATTGAACATACAACAAAATTAAATTTTGGTGTCATTGATCAAAGAATCTTCTCAACAATGGTGACGTCTTCCATTTTTTCACCATATATCCTCATCTTGTTGGCAATTGTCATGGTTCTTGCAAAAAAATCTGAAACAGATTCCCCAGACTTCATGCGTAAAGTCTCAAATTCTGTCCGAAGACCTTGAAGCTGCACCCACTTAGCCTTGGCATTTCCTTGATACTTCTTCTTCATGCAATCCCAAATATCCTTGGATGTTTCTTTGCAAAGAATTGTCTCCAAGGTTGCTCGATCTATAGCTTGGAAAAAATAATTCTTTGCCTTAAGATCCTTCAGCTTCAATGCATCCAACTCCGCTTTTTGTGCATTTGTCAGTGTTTCTCCAGTTGCTGGCTCTGCTACTCCAGATTCAACAACCTGCCAATACTCCTTGTATCTCAAGAAGTTCTCCATTAACATGCTCCAATGGTCATAGTGACCATCAAAGCGAGGAATTGCCGGTTGAACAAAGTTGTCAGTCATCGTGATAATAAACTGCTACTGCAGAAAGAACTCAAATTCAAATGTTTTCTCTCTCACAAAAACATTCACACAACTCAACTTTTTTTAACCTCGCTCTGATACCAATGTTGGTGTGTCAAGGGAAGCGCAAAAATAAACAAAACAAAACAAGTTGTTTGCTATGGTGGCAAGAGAGAAGAAAGGTATTTGGACTATAGCTTCTTGTGAAAATTGCTTGACAAAAAGAATGAAAACAGAGCCTATTTATAGGCTTTTACACAAGACTATTTCAACCCCTATCTCCTAGTTAATAGGATCACAAAGCAACAAATAAATCAATAAGCTAAAGAATAGGACAAACCAAAAGACTTGGACAACTACTTGCTAAACTTCCAAAAGATAAAACTAAATTTAAATCTTATCAAGGTCTACCCAGAGGTGACAGGGTAATGTGTCTCATACCGGAATAAGGAAATGGACGCTGCCAACTTATGGGCGGGCGCCTTTAGGCGTCGCTCGGCCTGACACCAACGTATGTGGTTGCAATACGGGGGGACATGGTATGACAGAGAGATCATGGCGTCAGCGAGATACTCGTGATTCGGGCCGGATTGGTACCTGACCTACGCCGACTCCGTACAGTTTCTGCGAGTCTTATGTCAGGGAGTGGTTGTTCTGATAAGTCACAACAAGAACCTTAGACAGCTTGGAGACTTCCTTAAGCGGAAATCCTATCCGTTTGACATCCGATTCTCAACCCACTAGGTTATCCAACTGACATACTGAGACTTCCTTAACTCTCAGTTCAATTGACTTACTAGATCTTCCTACCCCTCGATCCACCCAACCTACTAGAACTTCCTACCTGGTATCTAGTCCTCTTGATCCAGATATGAGAGTCCTCACTTTCTTTGTTCAAGATTAATATTCTACTCACATGGCTCGATTAGGCCATAGCTCTTGGCACAGTCGGTGGTTAAACATTTTGACGGTTTGAACTAATTCCCCTCAAACGAAGGACCACAGACCTCCCTCAAGCGGAAATCCTATCCGTTTGACATCCGATTCTAGACCCACTAGGTCATCCTACCCCTCGATCTAACGACATACTGAGACTTCCTTACCTCTCAGTTCAATTGTCTTACTAGATCTTCCTACCCCTCGATCCACCCAACCTACTAGGACTTCCTACTTGGTATCTGGTCCTCTTGATCCAGATATGAGAGTCCTCACTTTCTTTGTTCGAGATTAATATTCTACTCACATGGCACGATTAGACCATAGCTCTTGGCACAGTTGGCGGTTAAACATTTTGACAGTTTGAACTCTGATACTGATTATTAGAACTGAATGAATTTAGATATATCCACAATGGTATGATATTTTTCACTTTGGGCCTAAGCCTTTATAATTTTGTTTTTGGAATCTACCAAAAAGGTCTCGTACTATGGGATGTAATTGATCCGAGTTGAGCCGAATAGTAAGAGGTTCGAGTTCGGGTTTGGTTCGTTATTTTAGGCTCGAGTTCGATTCAAACTTTAATTCTTAAGCTAGAGTTCGGTTCAGAATAAAATTAAATAGCTCGACTTCGGCTCGAGTTTTGCTCGAAAAAGCTCGATTAAAAATTAAACAAGCTTAATTCGAGTTTAGTTAAAATAAATAAATATAATAATAAATAATATATTATTTTATTTATTATTTAAGTGATATTTAATTATATATGTATATATAATAAGATAAACGAGCCTCTTAACGAACATGTTCGCGAGCCTTTTAACGAACACGTTTGTGAGCCTCTAAATAAACATGTTCGCGAGCTCACGAACCAAATACTATTAAGCTCGAGCTCGGCTCGATAATATTTTCAAGCTCGGAATCGAGCTCAAGCTCGACTCGTTAACTTAATCGAATGAACTTAAACGAACTATTTTTCAAACCGAGACTTGAATAGTTCATGAGCGGCTTGACTCATTTACATCCCTAATTGCAGGTCATTTACTCTTATATATGATGCATCCTCCTTAGGTGAGTTGCAGATCGCTCACCTTTATATTTACATACATGATATATTAGTATTAGGTGAATTGCAGGTCATTCATCTTTACTTATATAACACATCCTTGGTGGGTATATTATATGTAAACTCTACTAATTAAATAAATTATATTGAGTTGTCACATAAGGAGAGACTATAATGTGTGTAATATTGAAAATAAGAAATAAAGGAGAACTTATTAAGAAGAAAATACAAGACGATTATCAAGGAAACATAAATTATATATTTATGTTGCCCTCTTGGATTATATTTTTCATTCTCATCTTTCTTATCTCCACATTGTACTCTATGCTCACTCTCCTTTTCTTTTTGATCTCCAAGTTAATTACCGACACATGTGTTGGGATCGATGACCTGGCTAAAGGATGAATAGCCGATCACCCACTAATTATGGTTTTCTCCTACACTTTGTTAGTGCACAGCGGAATACAAAACAAATTAAACTAACAAAGAAAACAAACCAATAACACAAAACCTTTAACGTGGTTCGGAGATGACACTTCTACTCCAATGCAGTCAGTAAGGTAGACGATCCTGATTCGTCGATGGATGAATCCCCGAAAAACCTCCGGCTAGCTCGTGTAACTCCTTGTGGATGGAGAAACCTCAATACAAACTCCCCAAGAACACTAGAACTCAAGGAAGACTACTAATAAGCTTTAACCAAGTTTATTTCGTCAACTCTAACTAGTTATCCCGAGTTCTCTTAAATAAAACTCAGTTGCTGAACTAGCTGCTATCAGTCAATTGGTGCCAACATCAGTCGACTGCTCTACTTGAATTTGAACGTTACAATCCAACGTTCGAATTACAGCTGATACCAATCGACTTCACAGAAGATCTGTCGACTGATCCTTCTGTGACCTCTACCAACTGCCCAAATCATAAACCTAGGATTTCAGCCCCGAGTACAATCACTCTGCACTTGTCCTCGCTCAACCAACCTAGACTTAGCCTTTTAGCCCCCTCTATCAGCCTTGCGTCCCTCAGATGCCTCTCCATCCTTCACGACTTGTCTTCTGAAGTTTTCTTCGGCCTCGATCCTTGTTGTCGGGACCCCTTTTGTCAAGATTCTACTTGGACTTTCTTTATTGTACATTTATCTTGCACACTCACAATGCATACCAAATACAACAATAAACCTAACTTAAACCTGTACCCAATCATCAAAACCTAAGGCACCTAGATTGCTCCAACAATCTCCCCCCTTTTAATGTTTGGCAACTCATTTAAGTTAAGGAAACAATAACAAAGCAAAAAATCATGGAGCATAACCTTAGGCACCCCTTTTACCTAAGCTCCCCGGTTAGATTTCATTGCAAAGGTGCATCTTCCCTTTTGACAACAAATGAGCAGCCATTGCTCTCTCTTCACCTAAGCTTCCCCTTGAGCTTTGATTTCTTGCAAAGATGTGTTAGTTTCCCATGTAAACCTAACAGTTCTCCCCCTTGTCATACATCAAAAAGAACTCCAACAATATCTCAATTATTGGATTCTTTAACCTCTAATGATTATAAATATTGTATATTAATCCCCCATAATATTATACACATGTTTACAATCATTTGCACTTTTTGACTGCTGACAACAGTTTCATCACGTATCAGTCGACTGAGACAGTTACTAGTTGACTGATCCCTATCAAAAACAACCTTACAGAATTATCAGTCGATTGGTCCTTGTACCATTTGACTGATACTCTGATATCAGCCTATTTCTACATTTTGAATGTAATTTCAAAAATACACCAAAAATTCCATAAATCTTCAAAATTTTCAAAATTTGATAGAGAGGTTTATGGTACCCGTGTCTATTTGAGAAAAATACATTTTAAAATGTATATATCTTGGATCCCAAGATTGACATAAATTCAAAACTAGCTAAATGAGTCAATTGAACCTTGATCTAAAGTCCTAGTTTTGGCTTCCTCTTGATGTATCTGCTCATACCAAACCATAATGCATCATTAGCGTTGATTTATATGGTATCTATACATCAACACCCATATTTTCATACAATATAACCCTAATACCATATTTCTTGCACGACACACAACCCATATGTGCCAAAATCTTAGGATTGAGACTCAAATTCGTCATTAATCCTTTGGCACACTTCATGGTCCATCTAGACTTCCAGGAGATATCCTCCTGAGATTCATTGACCATGAGTCCCAATTTGACTCTTTGAGCTCACCCTTGAACTCTTAGCCTTAGCCACCTACTTAGGTGACTCATCCATAGTTACTAGGCTACACCGGTGTACCTTCGGTGACACTTAGCTCACAACCTTTACCTTCTTAATCTTGGACACCTTGTCCTTGATTACTCTTCCCTTATCAATGACTTGTGTCATTCTAGCATTTAAAATTTTTTTGGTTTTGGAGATACCTAATTTGACATTTTTGAAGTTTTTACCACTCAAACACATGTCAAGTCCTATAGGTCCAATAATGAACCTATCTAGGACTCTCTCCATTTCCTCAAGTCTTACCTTCAAAACTTGATTTTTCAATTCTAAGATTCTAACCCTAGAGTCAATATGTTCATCTTGGACATTCCTAGACCTACCCACCTTCTTAGACATATGTCTCTCCTTTTTTGGATTAATGTCTTGATCATTTACTACCTTCCTCCCCTTAGGCATGATACTTTGAGTCTTATTGGGTCTAGCCTTGGATAATGATTTTCTAGGTTTATCTACTTTGTTAACCTTATTCCTATTATTATACATAAATCTACGATTATACTTGAGTAAATAATCTACATTATTTATAACAAACATATATGAATTGAATTTTGGATTAAATTTTAAATTAGAAATTACCTTCTCTTTTACCTTTGAAGATCCCTCTTGACTTAAGCTCATCTTCTTCTCTAATTTCTTCAAATGCCCTAGCTTCTTGAGCTCTCCTTTTCTTGGGCATTTTGTGTGGTAGTGGCTACGCTCACCATACGTGAAGCAAATTATATGCTTCTTATCCTTGACCATCCTTACAACCCACATTAGTTTTCAACAAAATTTTATCGGGTTTAGGATTTACTTCCTTTACCTTCTTGAGTGAAGGACACATACTCTTATATTGTCCCATTTCCCCACACTCAAAGTATTTGATGCATGATTTCTCACTCTTCTAGGTAGTTGAGGTTGAGGGTTGAGCTTCTAAGATCTCCTCCACCTTGGATTACTCTTCTTCTTTCTCACTTGAAGATGTGGATGATTCCACTTCCTCCTCCTCTTCGGATGTTGAACTCGATTCAACTTCCGATTGGTCATTTTCCTCCTCTTGGACCAATGAGTCCTTGTCCATGGGCTCCTCCACTTCTTATCCTTGTGTAGGATTCTCATGGAGAGCTATCGCTTTACTCCATAACTCATGAGCATTCTTGTATTCGCCTACACGCAACACAACATAAAAGGGTAATAAATTCAAAACAATTCTCGTTACCTCCTTATCCGACTCTACTTCCTCTTTTGTTCCTTGGTACAATATCATGGTCAAAGACATTTCCCCTTTTTATCCGTTGGAACTTCGAACGGAACCTCCAATGTGGTCTAATGATCCAAATCCATTTGGAACCAAGTCTCTGATCGCTTCCTCCAATAATCGAAATCGTTTCAATCGTACGGAGGTAAGATCCAGTATCCCATCCTAACAGACCTTCCGACTCCATCTTCATCTAGCACTTTGTTCTCTCGGCGATTATTCCGTAGAC
>JAGFNQ010006974.1:96800-135546 GCA_024364735.1 Boesenbergia rotunda
TCCATGATCACGCTGTGAGTGTTAGGGCTCTCGCTGCCCCCCTCTACTGCTTCAATTTCTGTTCGTTATGGGCGTGCGAGTGAAGGGATCGGGATTTCCAGTGACTTGACATATTGTACTAGTACAGGCGATTAAATTTTTTAAAAAAAAAATCGTTCTTATTTCTCATTTTTCTCAACCAACTTTACTTTTATTTTACTTTTGTTTAGTGGAAATAATGGATAAAAAAAGTAATTATAATTGTAGCTTTACTATAAATAGAGTGAGTACTTTTTCATTTTTTAGAAATTAAATACTATTTTAAAAAATAGAGCGTGTTATGTTCGCAATAAAATCAATTCTTGCGACCCTGCGCGGGGATCGTGTTGTCGGCGAAAGGCTCAACATTAGTGCCTCCACTGTTATTTCGATATACCCAATTCTCTGTTGGTCATCTCATTGAGAGTAGCCAACGTCCCGAAGCGGGCCCTCTCGATATCGATCAACTGGAAAATCGGGTAATCGTGGGTCTAAAGAGAACAGGTGTGAGAGACATGTGCGACGAGATATTTATTACCAATTCTAAACGAGAGCAAAGAAGTTAGCGCATGGTAACCGGTCGGTGCTCTGAAAGAGGCATCTAGCTAGCGATTGCCGATCGAAGGCCAGTCTTTTCGCCGAGCCTCACTCGTTTCAGGCAGAGGAGGAGAGGGGGATCGTTCGGATCGATCCCTCTCCGTCGTGAAAGATTAAACAAATGGAGTCCATCGAGAAGGAGATAGCTAGGCGTAGCGCGTAACAATGGCGGTCCCGAAACAGTCGTTTTACGCCACCCATGGGGCGGAGCCATCCTTGGTGTGGTCTATATATATATATATATATATATATATATATACACACCATGAGCTTAATTTTTTTGATATCTTGCAGTGTTGCTCTGTCCAGTTTCAAAGCCTGTCAAAATTTTCAAAGCCTGCCAAAAGCTTCAGCTTAAACTCTTTCAAAGTTTATGCCGCTTGCTAAAGTTTTCTATAGCCAACAACAAAATCGGCAAGCAATATTTTATTATGAAATTTTAATTATTTTATTTTTTTCTCTTCCATGGAATAGAACAAATCTATTCATATTTAGGATGAATTTCTTAAATCGATTAGTATTTGAGGTGAATTTTTTTATCTCCAATTTCTCTATTTCTTAAAAACTTTTATAATAATTTTTATTTATATATTTTATATTTATGTCATGTACAGGCGATCGACGATGACTCAACGAGTATAACCGTGACATCTTTTCTCTTGAAAAACAGACAATATCTATGCATGTGTCCATCGCCGCAGGTTTATTTTTTTTAATTTGGTACGAGTCAACTACAATTATTTTTTTGATAAATTGATTAAATTTGTTAACAAGATTATTAATTAATTTGGTTATTTTTATTTATATAATTGGTTATTTTTTTATTGTTTGTTTGATATTAACAATTATGATTTCGTATGCATCAAACTATATTAGATTAGTCAATAAAGAATATTATATTTCTTCATTATTAGATATGATAATTTTTGTATCTATTCATTTTGATACAGAAGACTCAGGAAATAAAGAAAAGAAAAACTATCAATTTTTTTTTAAAGCAAAAGATCAAACATCGAAAAGTCAAGGACATTCTCCATCTAATATTGATATATCAAATTCTAGTGATCAACAACCTAACAAATCTCATATAATGGAGATTGATGCTAGTTCTCTTGAACCTGATCCGGCATTACACACTCCAATATGGAAATATCCTGTTAATCAAAGGGATGAAATTAGACGTGCTTATATTAAGATAAGGTCATATCAACCTATTCAGAATGAGTATCTACCGACCAAATTCGAAAGTCAAAATTGACGATTTCAAAGTCATTGGTTTAAGAAATTTTCTTGGTTAGAATACTCTCCTTCGAAAGATGTTGCATTTTGTTTTCCATGCTTCTTGTTTGATCATAAGCATCCTCCTCGTAATCCTGCATTTACGACGGATGGATTCAAATATTGGAAGTGAGTTAATGATGATGATAGATGTGTATTTTTGATGCATATAGGATGCAATACTTCACCACATAATAATGCTGTGGAATATCTTAATAATTTGATGAATATACCTCATGATATTGACAAAGTGATGAATGCACAATCTTCAGATGAAAAACAGAAGAACAGATTGAGACTTACATCAACTATTGAAAGTATTAGATGGCTCACTTTGCAAGTATCTGCATTTAGAGGGCATGATGAATCTCCATCGTCTAATAATCGCGACAATTTTATCGAGATGATAAAATTTATGGAGAAAATAAATGAGAATATTGGGGATATTGTCTTAGATCTCCAAAAAAATGTAAAGTATACTTCACAAGATATTCAGAAAGATATCTTGAATATTCCTGCCAATCAAGTGAGAACCATGATTCGTAAAGAAATTCGGGATGCAAAATTTTGTATTTTAGTTGATGAAGCAAGAGATACATCTAACAAGGAGCAGATGACTATCGTATTAAGATTTGTGGATATTGATGGTTTTTTACGAGAGCGGTTCTTTACCATTGTACATGTGACTGATGCAACTGCTGTAACACTTAAGAAAGAAATATCTGATGCTCTTGGTCGTTATGACTTGCATATCCACAATATACATGGACAAGGATATGATGGTGCTAGCAATATGCGTGGTTGTTGGAATGGATTACAAGCTCTTTTCTTGAAAGATTGTTCATGTGCGTATTATGTACATTGTTTCGCTCATCGACTTCAACTAGCATTAACTGCAGCTGCTGAAAAAGAGGTATCCATTTGGTTATTTTTTTTCAAAATTGAATTCCATTTGTAATCTCTTTAACACATCTCCTAGACGCCAAGCCGAGTTACTTTCTGCTCAAAGAGATAATGTTGCACATATGATAACTATTGGTGAGCGTGATACTGGTAGAGGATGCAATCAAATTGGAAATTTATTACGGCCTGGAAAGATTCAGTGGAGTTCTAATTTTGACTCAATTTGTAACATGATTGATATGTATAGCTCTGTGATTACTGTGTTAGAAAACATAGTGCATGATGGGTCCTCTTCTATCTCCATCCGCGGTGAAGCTAGTGGTTTGTTAATTGCGATGAAGTCTTTTGATTTCATATTCATATTACACTTGATGCAAAATATAATGGGGTTAACAAATCTGCTTTTGTTGGGCATTGCAAGAGAAATCTTTAGACATGTTAAATGCAATGGACTCTGTTTCAACTACTAAAAGTTTGCTTCATACTTTGAGAGAAGAAGGTTTTGTTATTCTACTTAGTTATGTGAAAGAAGTTTGTGCTATGTATGATATTGAGATACATAATATGGAAGCTCGTTACAGGTCGTTCTTGTCAACAAAATGATTCAATCATAGTTGAGCACCATTATCAATTTGATATATTTGTTGCTGTAATAGATTTTCAGATTGAAGAGCTTAATAGTAGATTCAAAGATGAGACGGTCGAACTTCTTAAGCTTAGTTGTGCTTTGGAACCTAAAGAAAATTTTAAACTTCTTAATGTTGATCACATCTATCGACTTGCTGATAAATTCTATCCTCTTGACTTCGACGCACAAGATTTGCATCACTTGAAAATGCAATTAGATCACTATAAGGTTGATGTTGTTGGTCATGAAAGATTTCAGAATTTATCAACTATTTCTGAATTATGTCGAAGATTAGTTGAAACAAATAAATCTGGAACCTACTATTTGATTGACAAGTAATTTTTTTCTTATTTGTTATAGTTTATATATTATAACTATACCATTTGATTAATATATTTGTTTAATTGACAGGTTGATTCATCTTATTTTAATTCTTCCTGTCTCTACAGCAACAACGGAACGAGCATTTTCAGCTATGAAACTTATTAAAACAGCTCTTCTTAATAAGATGAAAGAAGAATTTTTAACAGATTCTATAGTCATTTACATTGAACGAGAGTTGGTTGAAAATATCGATAACGATATAATCATTAATGAGTTTGATTCTAAGAAGAACCGAAGAGCACAACTTCAATAATATTTTTTTTATGATTTTAAATGTATTAAATATTGAATATTTTTATTTTATATTTTTTACGAGTTAATATTCACATATTTTTAATATTATTTATATTTTTAAATTAATTAAATTTTTATATTTTCTATGAGTTAATATTCACGTAGTAGCTCTATCTAATTTGAAAGTTTGGCTGTAGCCCCTGACGCCACCTAACCATTCGTCTTCGCCGAACGCCGATCTAGAGTTCTGGATCCCTAGATTGATGGCCGGGCGCCGTATTCAGAGCAGGGAACGTGGTGTTGCGTGGCTTCTTCTTCGGGCTCTCGGTGGTCGGTGAATCTAGGTGGCGGATTTTGCGCGGATGGCGGTTAACTATCTGTACCTCTCGGCCTTCAGCATTGCGGCTGGCTTCGTGTTGCTGCAGTGGTGGACGGCTTCCTCGCTTGAAGGGATGAAGGCAGATGGGCTGATTCGAAGCTGGGGGAGGTCCTTGGAGGACGCAAGGCGCGCTCTGGAGCTGCTTCTGAGCTCTCATGTCACATGTCATAGTGCTTCTGCTTGCGAATCTCGTGATCAATGTCTACTTTCTGGTGGTTTTACTGCTCAAGGTAGCAAATTCTTAAAGGCGACATACATATGAAGTTGTACAGTTGTTGAATTAGGCGCTTACCACTGCATCAATTTCATTGTGTGCCTTTTTCTAGTCATAGGTTGCACAATTTCTCTTTTAAGATGTAGCAAAACTGTATTACGCCTCTGTAACACATTTGCTCATTTGTTCAATATTTGAGATGAGGATAAAACTAACATCAATTAGGCATGGTTGACCTCACCCTCACTAACAGTTTTTTTTAACTCTATATTAGTTTTTTGTTTCCATTATTAAACCTAGCTCTAGAATTGATTACGGCACAATTCAATAGAAATCCTTAAGTTAGTAATCTGTAGGAGTTCGATGAACTTCAGAACTTTTCCTATCAAAATTGATTAAGATGGTGTGAGTTTAATAGTGAGGCAAAAATGAGGGAATAGTTAAGATGGATGAATATATTATTGAATAAAGAGATTTTGATTTTTCAACAATAGGACAAAGATTCAGTGGTTTAAAGTGAGTGAAGTTTTGAAGTCTTTTGTGATCATCATGTATCTCTTAGGCTCTTGCACTGTGAAGTCACAACCATCCTGGCAATCAAGTTAACCTGTCAGGCTTTAACTTGATTCTATATCCTGTCAAAGCTAATTCTGGATTTGGAGAGCCTTCTGTGATCTCTAGATCACTAATTGAGAAGCTGCTACTTACATGAATAACAATGGCTTAAAAGAATTAATGTATTCAAGAGTTGGAAATAACTACTACACCATGGAATTTTGATGTTTTTCTGTTATGTAGTGTTTTTTAATTTTTATTTAAATAAAAATTGTGTTATCAGTTGCAATAATCAGGAAGCGATACATATATGGAAAATGCAAGGAATTGAACATATTCCTCTTCATCTTATGTAGAGGTGCTTGATTGCAGTTTTAAAATGTCTCAAGTCTTCAGCAATAGGATTTATTTAGTTATTCTTTCACCAATCTTTAAAGAGGAAGAATAATTGAAGTCAAATTCTCAATCAGGAAAGATTGGTCAATGGAAAAAAAATCATAATTGTCTAAATTTAATAGTTTTATAGCATCTAACTACAAGTTTACACCTTGAAGCGCCAGCATAGGCTCAAAAAAATAAGTTTCACTACCTTTTTATACCTGATATCTTGTACCTACTTATGGAAAATCTAACCCGTGATTATCCTTCTGTGTTTTTATCTAATACACTTGATCTCAATCTCGGTCACTTTAAATAATATATATATAATTTCGTGGCTATACTATTTATCAATATTTTCTTTGTTCGTCTACGAGTCAATCACCTTTCAGGCTTTCACGTATGCTTTGCTACACTTTAGTTTACAAAGTGAGGTGAGTATTGGCACCATGATTAATACTCCTTTGTGAGTTGTGACCTGAGCATTAGTCTGCGTTAGTGACATGAAAACCACATTATCTGAAGGGCTGAAGGATAGGAAGCATTTATGAGATTTGTACACTGGTTTCATTTATTTTCAGGAAATTTTAAAAGAGGTTCTTCACTAATGTTTTAAAATAAGTTTTTTTACTAAATTTAAGTTTTATTGGATGAGATTCTTGAGGTCAATTGCCTGAATCTATATCTTCATGCGACTATAAATCATTAAGTCGTTAGTTTTCTTATTGTATTATCTGTTCGCATTTTGTGCTTAGCATTTACATTTTCTCTTGCTCGTAGATGTTATTCTTTGTCCAGTTGAATTCATCAGAAACTAGAACAGTTCTGGAACGATTTCTCAATTACATTATATACAAGGTTAAGTCTTGGCTGCTCATTATTTCGACTTTAATATTATTTGTTTTCTATTTACTTTGCCTTTTTTATACTGAAATTTGTACATTCATTATTTTAGTAATCCATACCTTTTGTATTTTAACTAGGATTATTCAACATATTCGAAGATGTGCTCACATCAAATTTGGCATGTAACAAGAGAATAGTAGAAGAGATTAACTAGGCCTTGGAAATTTGTCACTCTTTGCAAGAATTTGTAGAACTTTTACATTTTTGCTTCATAATCATCCATATTTGATTGTCCTTCTAGTTTGTGACATGCAACATACATGTTAGGGGTTGCAAGAGTGCAAACTTAGTCCCACATTGAGAAACACATGGAAAGATCATGGGTTTATACGGAATATGGTATCTCCATTGGCATGAGGTCTTTTGGGAGAGCCCAAGAGCAAAACCATGAGGGCTTAGGTCCAAAGTGGACAATATCATGCCATTGTGGAGATATCCTAATTCCTTTTGGTCCTAACAAATGGTATCAGAGCCAGGTTACTCATCCAGATCTAACCATGTGCGTTAAGCCTTCAAATAAAGGATATGTGGGCTCCCGTGTCTTGATCAAAGAGGACCAGTTCTAGTTGCGGCTAGGTGGTGAAGTCTTAGTAGGTCAAGTAGACCGAAGGGGCAGAAAGTCCTGGTGGATCAGACATCAAGAACGGAAAGGGTTTCCGTTTGTGGTGGGGGCATGTGGTCCTTTGTTTGAGGGGGGATTGTTAGGGGTTGCAAGAGTGCAAACTTAGTCCCACATTGAGAAACACATGGAAAGATCATGGGTTTATAAGGAATATGGTATCTCCATTGGCATGAGGCCTTTTGGGAGAGCCCAAGAGCAAAACCATGAGGGCTTAGGCCCAAAGTCGACAATATCATGTCATTGTGGAGATATCCTAATTCCTTTTAGTTCTAACAATACATATTGCCAAAATCCCTAGTAAACAAAGAAAAAATTGATATCCATCTAACGTGTAGGTGGCTTGGGGGTCTGAGCTAACCTCTACAGGAGAGTAGTTGAGATCAGTTTTGCTTGACATGATTTGGTGCCATAGCTTGCAAGACTGTAACTGTGAGAGAAATGAGTGCTTAGAATGGACTATCAATGGTTTGATTCAATTATCAAGCCAATATCTGACCAGAGAAGTTGTGGTAAGTGAAAAGTTGTGACCGGTAAATGAGTTCAAAATTTTGGTTTTGAAATTGGTCTCAATTGTGGTTCAAAATGATAAATTGTTGGGTATGGCTTGGCGGGTTTCCTAAGCGAATACTTGGTCGTCCTTGAGAGACCTCTCCATGTCTACGGATTAAAAATTAATCCGAATGGAGACCCGTCTCCCATCGACCATCTCATCATCGTATCGTTCGGTATGAATTACAACTTGGCCAATCGCAAAGATCGTGCCTTGTAATTCTCCTAACCAAACGACCGCGGAAGAGACGACGAGTGGATCGCCGGTTCTTGTGTTTATGGTCGGGGTCCAATTAATTAATTATTAGCTATGATACAAAATCAAAATAATTAACTAATTCACATAAAATGATGAGGCAAAACAATAAGGCACCAAAAGAACAAAATGAGCTAAGGGAGAGAATTATACCTTCCCTTTACCTTGTAGCCTTCTACCTTATGTCCCTCCCCTCCCGGATGTCGTGTGGGCGACGAGCTACCGAGAACCGGGATCACCAAGAGCTCCAACAAGTCTTCTTCTCTATCCGAACCAAAACCCTAGTTTTAGGGTTTTGATACCGCCGGGATTGTCTCCTCCACGCCGTGCGCCGCCGGCCTCCCTAGGACACCCAAGCTCGCCAGAAGCAAGGCAGCTTTTGAGGAGGCAATAGGGAAGAAGAAGGAAGAGAAAAGGACTCTCCCTCACCAACAAAAACCGGCCACCAACCTTCTCCCACCCGCGGCACAAGCTCGCGCTGCCGCCCACCTAGCACCGGTCGCCTCTTCTTTTCCTTCCCTCACCGTACACCACAAAAGAAGAGGTCACCTCTTCCTTTGTCATGTGGTGGTCGGCCACTGAGCGGAAGAAAAAACAGAGGAAGAAAAGATGGAAGGAAGAAGGAGGAGAAGAAGCTTTTCCTCCTTCACCAACCGGCACCCTAGGAGAGAGAAAAGGGAGAGAGGAGAGGAAAACCTATGATGTGGTGATCTCTTCGATTAGCCTTGGTTTCATGATCCCATGGGATATTTATAAGGCTAAGGTAGGGACCAAGAGGAGGAGTTGGATCTTGACCCGCTAATGGATCTAAAACCAATCCATTAATTAAGATCCATTCCACTAAAGGATCTTAATTGAACTTCCTCACCAACCACTATATTTTCATATGGGCTCCACTTATTATGCATCATCTATACCCCGTGTTTAAGATATCGAATGTCCGTCAATTAATTTAAATTACTGACAATTTAAATTAATTAACTTCTGGATCCTTGATTAGTACCACTCGACCTTATCATTATGTTGGATCAAATCCACTTGCAGGGTTTAACATGATGAACCTTTTGAGCTCATCAAGGGGGCATCATTATCCTGACTCACCAGGACACGGATTCCGTCAATAATCAACGACACACCATATAATTAATATTATTTCCCAACTTACCGGGCCTATCGATCTAACTGAATAGATCTTGCCCATTGGTAAATCAAAGAAATAATAATTAATCATATGTGTCCGTTATTATATCAGGATTTAGGGATCGTACTCCATAATAAAATCCGAGATTCAATCCAATTATCAAGTCAGTACAAATTGGATGATATCTGGTTTTGGTCCTGCTCAATGCACACAAAGTACACTAGTGTAATTCTATGGTCAAGATCAACCACACCTAATTACACTACAACCATCCCGATGATTTGTCCAATTTCATCTCGGCTGTGAGCCTTTGCTTATACTAGGCAAGGGACTGATAATATGATCTTCCGTGTGTCACCACACACCATGTAGGCAATGCAAAGTAAAGGACTTTTATGCATGTACTAATATAAACAAGCATCTAGTGTTGTTATGATTCTCTTTTCAAAAATAGATGATCTCATATATAAAAAGAAGCAAGTCTTTTAGTATATACATCTAACATAAATATCATTGCAAATTCCTATTAGCACACAATATGGAGCGCAAAATTGTATAATCCTTTTACATGATTTTACAATATATATTATTTTTATTGGCATAATCTTGAATCAATCATACACTTGATTCTCTTAACAAATATTTATCTCTAGGTTAAGGTTATAACAATGGATCATCATGATTTCATATTCTTATCACCTTCCTAAATTATGACAATCTTTTGACATTTGCCAATTTGACCTTACTTCTTTACCAAGTGTCCGAACTAAAAGATGTCAATTTTGTTAAATTGCTTGCAAATAGCCAATAAAAGAGAATACTATCTTAATGCAGTTTTTATGTTTATTTTTCTCAAAATTTAAAAATGTGAAACTGTTTTCATTGTTTTGTCTTAATTTCTCTAGCTTAGTTGCACGTGGACATGAATGTTTGGCAAAATTTTGGGGGACTATTTTTTTATTATATAATGGTTCGTTGATTTTGTATTGCGCATATATCGTTCCTGATATTTTTCCTTATTCCTTTGAACACTAGTCCTTTCACAAGAATAATATTGCTTGCCTAGTTCATCAACTTTACCAAGGCAACATTTGGTATTTTGGTTGTCATATATAAAAATAGTACTTATAAACTCAAAATTGGAGTTTTAAACAGTAACCAACCAAGATAAATGAGTTAATAAATTCAGATGAAAATCTGATAAATTATCATGTTCTCTTCTATTATGGTAGTATGACCTCTTGATGCACCAATTGAACCTAAGACCAAAACACTTCTTCAGGTTGTCTTGTGTGTCAGAGAACAGGAAAACCTAAGACCAAACTAATTCTTCTGTAAAACACTTCTGGTTGTCTTCTGTATCATAGCTTCAGTAATTAGTGTACTTATCCAATTTACACCATACCATTGATGTGAAAGAACTAGTAGATAAAGCTAGTGGTGATGAAAAATTGATTAATCTATTTTTTGTGCTGATTTACTCTTCAATAGCTAAAAAACACAATTTGGCTTATGATATTAAGAACATTGATGATGTTTTAGTTGATGCAGCTAGGAATTAGATTAGTGTTGATTCAGACTATGACTAATCAGATTGCTATCTCTTATTACCAATGTTAATCATAATGTATTTGGTCTGAAAACCGGGAACTTTTCTTCCATTGGTTGTGCCACCTAAGATTTCTCATTTGATGTCATGGTCCTCTTGGTTGATATTTCTTTGTTCCCTTAAGGTAATGAATAAGAGGATATCCTTCTTGTTTGAATATTTCCTAAAATTGCACCATCAATTTTTAACTAACAGGAGCATTCTGCTTTTGGTTCTCAGATTTTTCAATCAATAGCAAGAGATTGGCTTGAAAAATTAAATGCCTCTCCTTCTGTGACTCCTTTGAACTACTTCCGTGTTTACTCTGCCCTCTTGCTGATTCTTTTTGCAGATTTGATTTGGTAATTTTTCTTGGCATAGTCATTAGGGGTGAAAATGCAGTTCAATCTTGTAAAACTTCTGTTTTGAATTCTATTTTTTCCCCCATTTAGTGACTAAAGGTATATGCGATAGTCAATAATAATTTTTCTAACTTATGCAGTTTAGACAATATTTTGATAGAAATTCCAAATTTACTTCTTTCAGTTACTATGGTTATCATTTATTCGTATGACAATCAATTTGCTTTTTGAAATGATCATTGTAATTCTTAGCACTCCATTGCTTCTATCATTTTAGTAATGTACTAAGGGAAAAATCTTGTTTCTCCACGGTTTTAAACTTTAAAAATATGTGTAAGAATTTTACATTTAATACCTTTTATCTCTCTCATGTTTCTCTTCTGAATAAAGTAATAGAAAAATTTTGTAGGATATGGTTTTGTTTTGGTTTGGTCACCTATGGGTTGAAAGGAAGGGTAATGAAATATATTTTCATCATCAGGAGCTATTTTTCTAAATTTTACTGGAACCTTTGATTTTTGGACTTGTCAGGATGAAGCTTTGTATGGTGTTGTGCAATTCATACAGTTCAAGCTTATTTCTGCTGTTGTTCTTTGAGCCCTTAAGTATAGCTTTTGATACATTACTGGTGATCATCTCTAGCCATGCTTCTAACTTGAGAATTAGTCTTACTTGTTTATCATTTTGTGTCAAGTTCCTCTTCATAAAATAGGATAATGTTTTATGGTTTATGCCAGGATTACCAGCATAACTGGTTTCATACTTTCATGTTCTCCAAATCATAAAGAAACACTTCAAGCTGAAGCAATGGCCATCTGATTGGACTATTCAACATTTGAGAGCATTTTAAAAGAACTTTTATATGTTTAAGTCAAACAACCTTATGGAGATGCTTAAGATACCAAAAGGAAAAAAAAAATCATCCATTATTGCCCTTTGTCTAATGTTTCTTGTCTTTGTAGGCTATTATGGTTCATGGGTTTCAGTTAATTGAGATTTATCAACGACACTCAAATGAAAAAGTCAGCTTAGACTGATGTTTAGAAAACAGCAGAATATTTGAAAAGGGCAGCAGGTAACGGAATGCCATGAAATGATTGATATTATTTGCATGAATCTCAAATCCTATTCCTCCTGCTTGATTAGTTGACTTTTAATTTGATGCCTGCATTACTTGTAATGAGAAGCCATTAAGTTCATCAGTATCACCTAAAATTTTAATTTAAAACTTGTTATGTTAGACTATCGATGGTTCATTTGGTATATGAAATTTTTAGGCTGGGATTTTCTCTGGTTTTTTATCATTGTATTTATGTTTTATACCAGGGTGATGTACACAGTTCCTGATATGACAAAACAACATAATCTAATTGTACTCTTATTGCAGGTCCTCTGTCTGAATTGAAGGGTATTCTCATTAGTCATTGTGGTTTCACTCTAGATATGATGACATTGCTAATGGCACTAGGCCATTACTTTATGACCTGGTGGCTTCATGGCTTGGCATTTCATCTAGTAGATGTTGTTCTTTTTCTTAATTTGCGTGTAAGTGGTAAATTATCATTCAGAATCGCTTTTATATAATTTGAACTAACTTTATCCATGGAAGTTGTATTCTAGTTCTAAAATATTCCTTCATTCTGAGGTAAACAGACTCTTATTAGTGCGATTGCAAAGAGAATTAGAACATATCTTAATTTGAGGAAAGCCCTAACTTCCCTTGATGCAGCACTTCCTGATGCAACATATGAGGAACTCTGTGCTTTTGATGATGAATGTGCAATATGCCGAGTATGTTGTTCCAATGTTTTTTGAAACTGTTTCTTTGATTTTTTTTTTTCCAGCAGAAGGATTAATCAGAACAATGCAGGGACCGATGATGAGGGGAAAAAACTGTCATGCAATCATCTATTCCATCTTGCATGTTTGAGATCGTGGTATGACCTATGTTCTATCTTTTGTTGATCATTTTCTATCTGATCGATTAATTATTTACTCATGAAATTGTTTTGCATTGCTATTGTCTAGAAAGAGCAGAAGTATGCCTGACTGAGATTCTCTGGGAATGTATGGATATATGAATGACTAAACAGGGACATCAAAACCAATAGAGATTTGAGAGTTCTTACTGTCATCAAAAAATCAATCCTGAATAGCAGTGCCATCAATAATTCTATGCTCATTAGATGATAATTGTTTTACTTGTGTGTCAAAGATTAATTGATACATGTGAAGAGAATCCAAATTCTGATCAAGAACTGCACTTTTGTGACATTTTGGAAAATTATCGACAACATTATTCTAACATAATGCGACAATGAATTCCAGATGTTTCCTGTAGTGTTTGGTTGTGGTTCTAGTTAGATGTGATATATTATAACAGAACATCTTACTGCATTTATAACCAACAGCTGGATTCTTTGACAGATACTTGCGACACCGGCCCAAGTGATGATTGCTGAAAGAAATTAAAGTTGTAGGAAATGTACACTCTTTGAAACATGTCTAACTGTTTGTTTCCAAATTTGTTGACTCTGTTTCTTTGTTTATATAATGATTACTCTGATACTGTCTGGAGATATTCTTACCAATATGAGAAAGGTATTGTGAGAAAACACTTCCTAGTTCTTAGTAGCGTATTAGTTGCTTGTTCTTTTCTTTTAATTGAACTTTATAACTTTCAGTGCCAGTTAAATTTACATCATTTAATATGATAAAACTAACTAGTACCCTGTGCTAATATGAACAAAAGATCTATTTGACGCTTGATTTATATATCCTTTGCTCAAATACCGATTCATGGTTAATCTAATCCCTTGACATTCTTAAAAGGTCAATTTCGCCCATTCTCTTGTTTTTCATTTTTTTTAACATGACCTTATATGTTGTTTATAAATAGCATCGTTGCTGGTTCATCATGCTTCAGGAATTAGATGATCCCATACAATACAGTCTAATGTACTGTTTGAATTCTGAATACATATTACTGTAAATGTTTTACAGATTGATGTTGCATTTCCATTGAGGAACTTGGCCTTTTAAGCCATTGTTTTAGTTCTTGTCTTGTCAGTTTGATGTTGAAAATACATACTTAAACCAGAACCGATGAGTTGAAAATTGAACTGATGCCTCGAAGGCTCTGGGAATCAAGAAATTAAGTTGTAATATAAGCCAATTGCAACAAGTTCTGAGCTACGGACAATTGCATATTATGGATTTTTTCCCACCACTTAGCATTGCCATAACTCATGATCTTTGTTGTATTTAAGTTGTATCTTGAGCAGGCATTGTCACACTTTTTTTTCCATTGAAGGTACACTACTTTCAACTTTGTACATGCATGGTATTTGTATGGGTCTACTCTGTTAAGTAGAGGCAAACCAATGGCCTTTATCATACTCATTTGGAGTTTAGTAACATCTCAGGGTGGACCAGGGTTTGACGGATGTCTACTCTTGCCCAACATATCGGCGCCCATTATTTGTTCCTATTGCTCAAGATGGTACAATGTCTGCTTCTGGAAATGCTATAGATGGGCAGCTACTTGTTGAACATCCTAATTTAGGATTGAACCAGCCCCTAGGGCTATGGTGTAGTGAAAGAGTGACTAGTTGTCATTCCAGACATTTTCGGTTCGATCTCCAGCTACGACGTATTTTGTAAGAATTTTTTCTCCAAATGGGGCACGAATCTTGGGACATTGAGCTTCTGGATCTTCCGCTACGAGCACTATCTGATTTACTCTAGAGGCCGGTGGAAAATTTTCGTGGAGCCGGGTCAGTCGTCCGAGATTGAAAAAACTTCGTTAATCTTTTTTCTTTAATTTAAGATTGAACCAACCAATAGCTACTGGTCATGCACTACCCTTAAGAGCACCTCCAAATCTGCCACAGAAGGCTTCTAATACAATCTGGAGGTTATTTTTCTTCGTTATACTCTTGTTTTACAATTGTTACCCTGGAAAACCAAATTGTCGTCATAACATGCGCTTTGTATGATACCCATAATTGTAACTGCAAGTTTGTTTTGTTAGGTTGCTGGCAGTTTTTATATTTTGTTATTACCAGGTATATCATACGGCAGAGCTCTGCTAACTTAACTTATTATTGCATCATCATACTTGGCATTGCCTAATGGGCATCACTTTCTTCCAACTGTCCACAGCTGACATGTCTAATGATTAGATGGATTTATTTGATAGTTGGTACTAATTAGAGATATATTGGTTCCATGATCTGATATTTGTCATTTCGAGCCCATTCTTTAGCATAACTTATGTCCTTTCTGTAAAAACTATTATTTGGTAGTCATATATTGAAATCAATTCCTGAGTAATATTGAAGAAAGCAAGGCATAAGAATGTAGCAATAGTAGTGCAAATTTTGTTATTCCAATATATATTGAATTTTGTTGTTGTTGTCCAGAGGTGTTGCATATGGCCCTAGTTCGACCCCTCGATGAATGAACCAATGGATGGATGGTGGTAGCTCATCAAGTTCAGTAACATCAGTAGCATTTGGTGGGATTCAGATGATGAGGCAGCTTGGATCTGTTAGTGAAAGCTTTTCTCATGGTTCTCTACATGATTCAGCTTGGAATCAGTGGCATTCTCATACCATGGTTCCTACTTTCCCTCCGTCTTCCTCCCTACGGCTGAACAGAAATGCAGCAGGTTTACGAATCGGGAACATCCCATCCCCTGTTAACAGTGCGATGTCGGAGTTACTCACTCTGGTAGATAGAGTGCACGAGGTGTCGCCACGTGTTCCTGATTAGATTTTTCTGGATCGAAATATTTCCAGTGTTGCTGTATCCAGTTCCTAGTCAAACTGGATGTTCTTTTAAAAAATTATATTCTGTTTTCAGGATTTACTGAGAACCAACAACATCAACATCAAGGATGTTAAATTATCACCCAAACACTAACTATTCGATCCAATCCATAATTTTGACGTATTTTATAAAAAAAAATCCTTAAAATAAGATGCACAATTATAAAATGGTAAGCTTCTATCGTCCATTGCAAATGTTTCCTTATTTAATTCAGTGGCCAATGAAATTTTTTTATAAAATCGAACTAATCATCTCTGAATCGGTGTTATTTGATTCATCTCTGAATCGATGTTATTTGATTCATTATTTTTTTTTTTAATTGTGCAATGATAATCTAGTAACTATCAAGCTTTGCATATTAAAGATGGCATATATAGGTAATCAAAAGTGCTATTGACATGAACTTTGCTACAATAATTTCTTTATTTTGCTTGCCTCTGCATAGCTTGAAGTTAATAATATGTGAAGGGAACGAACACCATAAATTGTGTGCAAGACAATCATTGTTCAATTGAGATGCAAGAATGCAGAAGACAGCTTCCATCCACTAGCCATAATGTTAATCCTTCAGGTAAATTCAACCCCCAATCCTCTTGTTTAATTGCTATTACAAATGATCTAAATGGAGGGCACTGTAACAGAATAAATGTTGACCCAACAAAAGACATGAAAAGATTTAGACCCAAAAAAGGCATGAAAAGATTTAGACCCAAAAAAGACATGAAAAGATTCTTCCTAAGCTAGAAACAAGTACTGAAAAATATGCCATTTGGTGAAGAACATGAAAGAAACTGGTGGCAATAAAAGAAGCAACGATCTCCATTGCAAATCCATCAGAAAATAGATGGATTTGCCATGGTGGTGATTTTCCACCACAACTATCGGATTCTTTTAGAGAACATCAAGAACTACAATTGACGATGAAGGGCTTCACGGCGTTAATGAATTGAGAGGTACTGATCCCAAGCTTGAGATCGACTTCTCCACCTCCCAACCAGAAGAAATTTGGCTTCAACTTTGTAATTGCTTCGTCGAGTATTACCTGAAGTAACGCTCATGAATCTCAACTACAAGGACTCCATTGAATTTATCACACACAAGAAACCAAAATAACTAAGATTGCAAATCAAAGTTGCAAGTTGGTGAATGAAAACCACCAACATCTCATGCGAGCAAACTGTAGAATATTTCCAGAGTACAAATCTTATATTTTCCTATGGAATGTGAATGCGATAGAACCCTAGTTTTGCCAATATGCATAGTAGTTAAAAAAAGAGACAAAAGCTGCAGGAAAATATAGGAATATATGATAATTAAATATCAACAATGACTTTTCATGCTTACATCCCTATTTTCTTTCATGTGCCATCGAAGAAAGGTAAATGTTATATTGAATAAGATGACAAATGAGTTTATAGCATGATATTTCACCTAAATTTGAGATTTGTCAGCCGAACTCAGAATGCCTATCCTATAGTGTGTGGCAATCAAAAATTGAAAGCGCAAAAGAAAAAGCCAGAGAAGCACCTATAGAACTATTATTTAATTAAGGCATGCATATAAATAACAACAATAGTTATCACCTCGTACAGTAACTAACTGTTAGCTCACAAACAAACAAATACAGAACATGAAATGAATATAAATTACCGGGATGTCTGTTTCCATGCCAATGCATGTTACTGCATTATGAACAAAGCCAGTAAGTTTCAGTGATTCCTCTTCTGGTGCTAGCCTCACTATACAAGGAACAGCCAAAAAGAACTTCATCATCTGAGCAGTCTCGTAAACAAGTATGACGTTTAACTCTACACTTTAGGACATTTTGCTAAACAATACAAACCAACTACAAATAAAAAAGAAAGGGCGCACTAGATAGTGATTTTAAATGATTTCTCAAAAATCAGCTTCTGTGTAATGCTATAAGCAATTTGCTAAACTGATCGACTTACAAGGTTTAGAACATGAATACAATTTCCTTTCTAAGTTAACATAAGGATGCTGTCACAAAACCATTCTTTCATCATAAGCATCATTGAATGAATGGGAAAAGAAAGACGTGGTATAAAAAAGTGCTTCTTCAAATATCATTAACTTGTCACTCCATAAATAATTTGTTCAATTCTCAGAGTGCATGCGTAAACAAGATATTTAATTACTAGTGCTACTGATTAGTTATATTTACACTAGCAAGGACATTTAATCCAATGAAATTGATAAACTATTATAAAAAGTTTATCAATATAACATAATTTCATCAAGAAATTTGTTCTGCATAGAAAAATTGTATTGGCAAATGAATGTTGGGCCAATAAATTTCTAAAAGAGAAAAGATAATTCTTTTAGATAGTCCAACAAACATTATCTGAAAGTGATATGAACTTGGATAAAGATAAAATAAGAAATCTTGTAATCTACTTAATATCATAAACTACCATTAAGTGCAAAGATGCTGCAAATAAACAATGTATTAGAATGAGAATGGAGCAAGTTTAAGCAGATAGGTTGTCATAGTCGTGTCCATCTGCTGCTTCATACAAACGTCCAACATATCAACAGTTTTCATAATTTTTTCTCTAGTTTAGGCAGATATGCATCATGACCCTTGATTATTATTTATCATCAGAAAAGGTCAGAAAGTACATCCTCTGCGTATTTTGGCCTCACAAGCAAAATTTCTCTCCTTGGCTTTATTTACTTGGATATGTATCTTACATTATCCTTAATTTAACACATCATGCAGGGATTTTGGAAAATTGCTCATTATTGCTCAACTTTAACGGTGACCAATAAAATTAAGTCCCCAAATTCCACTCAATTTCATACTGTTTATATCTTTACTGTTGGATCGGGTTGGTCCGGCTAGAGAGGGGGTGAATAGACGGCTAATTAAAGAAACGGGGTGGAAACTCGTCTATTAAAAAAAACTTGGTTGCAACTTGGTCGTTGCTTCCAAGACGGTTAACGCTCGAAAAAAATCTCCTTGTGGCGGAGAAGCCTTACAACTGAAGATCACTAATACTTAGAGAATTACAATAGAATTGAATTTCTAATTCTAAATCTTTAAGCCTATTTATAGGTTGAGTGATACGATCTTGATCGTTGATACAAGATTGAGTTTCATCTTGATCATAGATCTAAGATTGCTCTTAGCTGTTGATTAATCTTTGCCGATTAATATGATGTGTGACCGAAAATAAAGGATCGCCGAGCAATCCACGTAAGAAGCTTTGACTGAGCATGTAGATAGCTTTAACCGAACCCTGTGCGTAAGAAGCTTTGACCGAGCAATCCACGTAAGAAGCTTTGACTGAGCATGCAGATGAAGCTTTAATCGAACCCTGTGCATCCACGTAAAACAATGTTACTGTAATTCAAATGAAACTTTAATTAAAGTTTTAAACAACTTTAATTAAAGGCATGTTTATTTAAGAAGCTTCAAATAACATTTAAAGAAAAACTTTAATTAAATTGAAATTTTAATTAAAGTTTTAATATAATCAAAACTTTATTATTTTAATAGCAAGTCAAATGTTGACTTGATAAAAGTGTCAAACCATCGATTGGGTGAGTTCCGGCCAACCGGAGTTAGGTTCACCCGAACCCGACTTTGGCCTTTCGCCCCTCGAACGTGCTTCAGCCAGGTTTCTCATCCCTCGGACGTCGCGCACGTCCTTCTTGGTCCACCGGCGTACTCTTCCGCAACTTCTGCGTCCCTCGGATTGCATCGAGCCCGTCGGCTCACTTCCCCGCGCAATCCTTCTCGTCCGCTACGTCTTACGCTCGACTTCCTCCGTACCTAAGTTCCTGCACACTTAGTAGAGGGATTAAAACCAACAGGACTTAACCTAACTTGGTTGATCACATCAAAACTAACCGGGGCACCAACAATCTCTCCCTTTTTGATGTGCATCAACCCAAGTTTAGTTAGGGATAAACAACAAACAATAATAATATTGTAACAGAATTAAGCATAAAAAAAAATTTGCAATCATGTACATAACCTTCCTCAAACATAAACTACTCTCCCCCTTAACTTAATACTATTCCTCCCCCTTTGATCACATCAAAAAAAATGGGGCAAAAACAACAAAAACATAGGGAAGTGAAAATATAATTAGGGAAAAAAAAATTTTAAGTGTGATAACAAATATTCTAAAAAAGAATCACATTACCACAAAATTTTCAAATTTAATACGGCATATTTTTTCTGAAGTTAATTCAAATTTTTTTTAATTTTAATTTCAAATTTTGACCGAAAATATTTGAAAAATATTAACATAACTTTTGTAAAAGAATTCTACACAAAAAACTTATCAGTTTAAAATAAATTTTGGAACCCAAAATAAATTTTCATCTACGGGGTTAATCAAAAACTTTAGAGGAATATATTTTCTAGGAATTTTCCTAATCTGGCCCTTATGATTTTTAGCATACCAATTCAGATTTTTAGGATAAAAATTCTTTTTAATTATTAAACATGCAATATCATTTTCTAATTTCTCCACTAGATTCTTCAAATTTTCATTTTCTGTTTTTAATTGGTCGGATAGAACAGATGAGCATACAGTGCCAAATCTTTCTTTTAACTCAGAGTTTTCTATCTCCAATTTATTCATCGACTTAAGCATGGATTTTATTACCGAGTAGATTCGAGCAGGTGGAAGTAGACATACCTCACTTACCGGGTCGGTTTCGAAGTTAGGATCTTTCTCTTCATTGCTGCTTTCTCCCGAGGTGCTTTCTTCATCTTCGTCCTGGTGGCTTGCCATCAGTGCAAGTCCGATGAACTCTCCGGCTTCCGATTCATCTGACGAGGTCTCGTCCCAAGTGGCTTTTAGTGTCTTTTTCTTCTTTGGCTGGTTCTTGAGTTTAGGGCACTGATCTTTCAGGTGTCCCTCCTCATTACAGTTGTAGCATCGGACCGTTCGTTTTTTCTTTCTCTGCACCCTTTTTGAGCGGTTACTATTAATGAATTTACACAATTTTTTTACCGCTAGTGCTGTTTCTTCATCATCCGCTAAAGATTCTTCGTCGAGTTGAATCTTCCTTGTGTTTAGCGCAATGTTGTCAGCTTTCCTGTTCTTTTCTACAAAGCGAGATTCGTGAAGTTCCAAAGTAGAAAATAACTGTTCTAAAGTACTTATTTCTAGATTTTTTGAAATATAATATGCATCGATTACCGAGGTCCATTCCGGGGTTCTCGGAAACGCGTTTAGAGCGTACCTTTGAGCATCGCGGTTAGTTACCTTTTCTCCGAGATTTTCGAGGCTTGTGATTAGTTCTTTTACTTTTGCATGTAATCTCGCAACAGATTCTCCGTCTTCCATCCGTAGATTGGTCAGTCGGCTTCGAAGAACATCTCGTCGCGTAAGTTTTGCTTCTGAGGTTCCTTCGTGGAGTTCCAAGAACTTTTCCCAAAGTTCCTTCGCCGATTCGTACTTACCGATCCGGTTCACATCTTGCTCTGGGAGGACGGTCAGCAGATGAAATTCTGCCTTCCCATTTGCTACAGCATCAATTTGTTCCTTCTTGTTCCAAGAATCAGGATCCTTGATCTTTCCTTCATTGTCTTTGGGAGCTACATAGCCATTTTTCATAATAATTAGTAATTCATAATCTGTAGTAAAAAATACCTGCATCTTCCGTTTCCATGCCGCGAACTCCCCCTCAAACTTAGGCGGGTATATCGCTGGTCCAACCATCTTAAAATTTGCTGCAGTTGGCAGTTAGTCCTTCTGCGGCGGCCTGGCTCTGATACCACTTGTTGGATCGGGTTGGTCCGGCTAGAGGGGGGTGAATAGACGGCTAATTAAAGAAACGTGGTGGAAACTCGTCTATTAAAAAAAACTTGGTTGCAACTTTGTCGTTGCTTCCAAGACGGTTAAAGCTCGAAAAAAAATCTCCTTGTGGCGGAGAAGCCTTACAACTGAAGATCACTAATACTTAGAGAATTACAATAGAATTGAATTTCTAATTCTAAATCTTTAAGCCTATTTATAGGTTGAGTGATACGATCTTGATCGTTGATACAAGATTGAGTTTCATCTTGATCATAGATCTAAGATTGCTCTTAGCTGTTGATTAATCTTTGCCGATTAATATGATGTGTGACCGAAAATAAAGGATCGCCGAGCAATCCACGTAAGAAGCTTTGACTGAGCATGTAGATAGCTTTAACCGAACCCTGTGCGTAAGAAGCTTTGACCGAGCAATCCACGTAAGAAGCTTTAAGTGAGCATGCAGATGAAGCTTTATCGAACCCTGTGCATCCACGTAAAACAACGTTACTGTAATTCAAATGAAACTTTAATTAAAGTTTTAAACAACTTTAATTAAAGGCATGTTTATTTAAGAAGCTTCAAAGAACGTTTAAAGAAAAACTTTAATTAAATTGAAATTTTAATTAAAGTTTTAATATAATCAAAACTTTATTATTTTAATAGCAAGTCAAATGTTGACTTGATTTCGTCAAACCATCGATTGGGTGAGTTCCGGCCAACCGGAGTTAGGTTCACCCGAACCCGACTCTGGCCTTTCGCCCCTCGAACGTGCTTCAGCCAGGTTTCTCATTCCTCGGACGTCGCGCACGTCCTTCTTGGTCCACCGGCGTACTCTTCCGCAACTTCTGCGTCCCTCGGATTGCACCGAGCCCGTCGGCTCACTTCCCCGCGCAATCCTTCTCGTCCGCTGCGTCTTACGCTCGACTTCCTCCGTACCTAAGTTCCTGCACACTTAGCAGAGGGATTAAAACCAACAGGACCTAACCTAACTTGGTTGATCACATCAAAACTAACCGGGGCACCAACATTTACATCATTAAATTACTTTGCTGCGAAAAATCTTTTCTATTTCCAATCAAGCTTTGATGGGAAACGATTTGGAATAACAATGAGAAATTCACATTGCAAGACCAGTACTAGTTTACCAGTCTCTGAAGCTACTCAAGGGATTTAAAACAAACTTTCCTCATCCTTAACATATTGAACCTATACAAGTTTTCATGTATACCATATCAGAATTCAAGGAAATAATAGTCAGATGCAAGGAGTAACCATGGAGGGCACACTGAGTAATGTTCAGAGGCAGTGATTCTAGTCGCAAAATGAACCAGAATCTGCAATTTCTGCAATTTTGTAATACAAATACTATCTCAGTGATAATCTGCAAAATATATTATTATCATTTTCCAAGGAAATTTCTCATGTTTCATTCCATGCTAAGCATTATGAGTAATTTTTCAATGTTTCGCTGCTTACAAACAAAATTTCAAAATTCTTGTAGCTTAATACCAAGTTCAAGAAACGAAAGGTTGCTTCATCTATAATTTTCATTTTGCGCCATAACTAATATAATGATAGGAACTACACAGGATTTAATTACTATGGAGGAACAATTAATAAGGTAAACACTGAGAGTCACTTGATCATGTACACCTAATCAGCCTGTACATCAAGTAGGTATTAGATAAGTAAACACAAACTCACTGTTGAACTTCTTCTTTGGAACCTTATTCTCATTGAGATTGTAAAGAAAATACTTTATATTTTCAGCATTAAGTCGAGCAGCATACTGCAACCAAGTGAGTAATCTATTTAAAACATAGTAAGAGAAAATGTCAATTGCCATATTGATGAAATGTAAAATTACCTGAATTACAACAACATAGTATTTTGAATTGTTGGGATTGCTGCAGTCAGTGATATTAGCAGGAGCTTGGGTATTCACCTAAAGAACAATTGAATATTCTCATGTTATTACTTAAGCATCCCAACACACCGAAGCTAGTATTGTGATTGAGTATCCAAATTTAACTATAGTTTTATGTTGGAACATAATATTTTAGGTTCTTCAGACACAAAGGATAGATATAGAAGGCACTAATGAGAGGATAACTTCAACATTGGCTTTACCTCATGGAAGACTCTTTGCATCCGTATGAAAGAGAGTGAAAAAGAATTTTTAATGAAGCATATATCTGCTGATGAATATTGAAAAATTGTGATCTTAAAAATGCTCCTTAGATACTTTCTAGAAGCATGAATTTAAATGCTACTTCAACTTAATTCACTCTCTAGCCAAACACTATTAGTTCAAACATTTTCTTTTAGGAGTAGAGTTCATAGGGTGAACAAATTGGTCTATTCAACTAACCAGTTAGTGAAGGTCACACACTCTATCTAGGAAGAAAATGTCAGGACTGACATCTATGTAACCATCAAAAAGGCTTCCTTGCAACTCTACATAATTGTCCTTCACTCATAATTGCCTCTCTAGGTGCATGAAACTCTAATTCATCCTCATTGCATAAACACAAAGTGAAGATTCATCGTAACGTTCTGTGTAAGAGACTTCGTTGGGAAAATTATTTAATTTATGAAGATCTAGGTAAAAATGGTAACGCCGGACAAACAATTACCCACAATATGTCAAAACACAGATTTGTTCGCACAAAGGCAATGCAACACCAACTCAAGATGATATACAAGAATCAGTATAGTGACGTCCAAAATGTGCAATCAGTTGCATTACATAAGACTAAGTCAACTAGAGGAAGAGACGGAGACGGAGACGGAGACGGAGACGGAGTGAGATCTTTATGATGAAATGCCTAAACAAAGACAGAGGAGAAAGCATACCAACACAATGCTCTTGCAGAGGTGCTCGACCGAGGCAGCTTCGAGAATGTCCCTCCTAGCCTCGAGGGGCCTGTCGTAGTAATCGAGAGGCACGCGCTTGAAAACAAAGTCGTCTACGCCGCGGGTCCTCAATAGGGCCGAGAGGCGCGCCACCGTGGTCCCTCCGCCGTCGTCGGCGACGCGATCGGCAGAGATGGAGAGGGGCTGGGTCTGAAGAGAGAGCTCGAGCGCGGATATGCGCTGGAGCAGGCGAGTTTGCAACGCCTCGAGTTCTCTCATCGCTTCCATGGCCGCCGCCTCCCTTCCGTCCACTGAATCAACGTCGTTTCATTCCAAAGACTGAACCAATTTAAAATAACAAATTATAATCGATTATTTACCAAACCACCTACATAATTTTTCATATTAATAAAAAAAATGTATTCATTTTGAAATTAATTAAATCATGTATCCCTTTCCATTTTCTTTTCAATAATATCTCTCATCTTTTTTGTTTTGTTTTATTTTAAAAAAACTTAGGGGGCGTTTGGTTTACATTTTCCAGTCTGTTTTCTATTTTCATTTTCTGTAGAAAATATGATTTTCTGAAAAATATGTTTGGTTTGCATTTTCCAAGTTTGTTTTCCAGAAAAAAACATAACGTTTTCTGGAAAACTGGAGAATGAAAAAAAGTCATTTTCTAGAAAATTAGAAAATGCGATTTTTTGGAAAATGAAAATGGAAAACGACACAAACCAAAATGTCTCCCGCCTATTCTTTTATCTCCATTTCCTCCATTATCGGATAACCGAGGGTGATTTTCACTTCTGCCCAACAACATAAAGAGACACTATAAATTAGCGACGATTGCCAACGATTTTAAAAGGCGCATCGTAGATGATATTGTTGGAAATTTAATCCTTCAATAATTTTGAATATATCTTTTTGATATTTGACTTAGTCGATTCACGACCGTCGGAACTTCCGGGAGGTTACTTTCGGAGGAAGCAAACTGATTGGTATTTCACGTCGAGGCTAGTGTTGGAGACTATCTCCGTAAAACGATATTGCTCCACTACTGGTGCTCACGGATAGCAGCAATTCGTTTCCAATATATAACGACGTCGTCTCGGAATAATAGCACTTCAAATTCCGAGACTGGCGAACCTTCCGTAGGCTTCTCGGACTCTCGATGCAAAAGAGGGAGGAGTGCAAATGCTTATAGATTGCAATGCTTGAATGAATGAAATGATCTAGTAGAGGGATCTATTTATATTGAGTAGTGAAGAGGTAAGCACCCTTTGGTTCGGACAGATCTGGACTGTTTATAACGAAAGGATATAACCCTTTAAAGGTCATTTAATCTCGTCCTTTGATCTGAAGAGTTATAACTCTTCAGATCCATCTTGATCTCGACCGTCAGATTAGAACATTTAATCCGACGCCTCAGATTCATTCTCCCTCTTCACATTCAGATCTTTGATCCGACGCTCCAAATCGCACCTTTTTGCGATCTGTCCAAATCTTTGATCCGACAGCCACCATTGAACGTACCTTGAACAATTAATTTCTCATTCACCATTAATCGGTTTTGAGCAAATAAATAGTCCAAATGTATATATGCGAAACGTAGATTTCGATTTTGAAGTCAAACTTGACTTTCAACGATCGATGGCATCAAAATCATATCCAACAACCCCCACATGAATGGAAATTAATGCATGTATTGCATGTATGCATGCTGACACTTTACAAGAGTCCAATCGATAAGTCAATGGATTGGGAAAGGTAGCTTGTGGCTTTGAACCTTCCGTAGTGGAATGCTATCAAGCATACTAGGCTGCGCAGTGAACGTGATGTCTTGAACTGCTCAGCTGTTGGTGTATACTAAGACAATAACACCCACACAGAGACTTATCTCACCCACTTTTGGTTCTCATGGTTGGTTCCGTTTCGGCCATGGACACCATCTTGGATTCATGAGTGTTTCATTGAAGCGGCCTATCTTCACACTCACATAGGTGACACTTCTATCAAGAGTATCCTACCACACTCCACCTTAAAGGTATAGAAGTCATTAAAAACATAAGCTTATCCTCACTACATGTGGTTGGACAACACCAAATCATCCTAGGATTGGGATAATAGAGATAATTATTTCTCTTGTGCTGTTACACAACTTCTGTAACTTCGTTGTCCCATTGAACCAAGATCTTGGGATCTCCAGTCAACAAGGTTGGGTTTCCGCTACAGTCATTTTTAGTTGTAGATTTTCAATCTCATTCCTCTTGATGAGCAGTATACTTGATCTCGAATTAGCCCCTTCGTTAGGGGTTCTGCCAAATTATCCTTAGATTTGACATAATCGATTACAATCACTCCGTTCGAGATCAACTGCCTAATGGTATTATGTCGACGACGTATATGTCGCAATTTATCATTATACATACTACTCTGTGCCCTTCCAATTGCCGATTGACTATCACAGTGGATAAGTACCGCGGACACAGGTTTTATCCAGCTCGGAATATCTTCCAAGAAATTCCGTAACCATTCAGCTTCTTCAGCTGCTTTATCAAGTGCTATAAACTCGGATTCCATTGTTGATCGAGCTATGCATGTTTGCTTGGTGGATTTCCAAGATACTGCTCCTCCACCGATCGTGAATACATATCCACTAGTGGATTTGGAGTCTTTTGTATCGGAGATCTAATTAGCATCACAATATCCCTCCAAGACTGCGTGATACTTTCCGTAATGTAATCCGTAGTTCATAATATATTTTAAATATCTAAGAACTCGCATCACTGCTTTCCAATGGGTGTCGTTTGGATTGCTCGTAAAACGACTCAGATTGTTGACCACACAGGCAATATCCGGACGAGTACAGTTTGTGAGATACATCAAACTGCTAATTATCCGGGAATATTCCAATTGCGATATGGCTTCACCATGATTTTTCGCTAAGTGTTGACTTAGATCCATAGGTGTTTTTACAATAGAGAGATCGTATGCATTGAATCTTTTCAATACTGACTCTACATAATGGGATTGTGTTAAAACTATCCCATCAGACGTCCTGAGAATTTTAATTCCCATTATGACATCTGCTCGACCCATATCTTTCATGTCGAAACTATTGGTCAACATTTTCTTAGTACTCATGATGACATCATGATTACTTCCCATTATGAGCATGTCGTCTACGTATAGACAGACGATTACATAACTCTCAGGTGTGCTTTTGACATAAATGCATTTGTCACATTCATTTATTCTGAATTCGTTTGACAGCATTATTTTGTCAAATTTTTTATGTCATTGCTTTGGTGCTTGTTTAAGTCCGTACAACGACTTAACAAGTCGACACATCTTTCTCTCAGTTCCAGGAGCTATGAACCCCTCGGGTTGCTCCATGTAGATTTCTTCTTTCAACTCTCCATTTAAGAACGCAATCTTAACATCCATTTGGTATATTTCAAGGTCATACAATGCTGCAATGGCTATCAGCACTCGTATGGACATAATCCTTATCACCGGTGAGTAGGTATCGAAGTAATCAAGGCCTTCCTGTTGCTTGTACCCTTTAGCTACAAGTCTGGTCTTATACTTGTCAATCGATCCATCATCTTTATACTTGCGTTTTAGTATTCACTTACAACCTAATGATTTAGTATCAGAAGGAAGGTCTACTAATTTCCAAGTATGGTTATTCATGATGGGCTCGATTTCACTATTGACAACTTCTTTCCACAATGGGGCGTCGGGACCAAAGAGAGCTTCGCTTAGTATTCTTGGGTCCATTTCTGACATGAATGTCATGAAATCTGGCCCGAACGATTTTTCAACTCTAGCCTGTTTGCTCCGACGTGGATCTTCGCTTTGATCGTCAATAGTCCTTTTATGACAATTAGGTTCTGGAACATTATCTTTGTTAGAACTTCCGTTGCCATTATTTTGAATGTTTCCTTTCTTATTTGAGAACACGACTTCAAAAAAAATATTGCATTCCAAGATTTTATGGTTGTACCCACATGAATATCAAGAATATCTGACTTATGAACTATAAAGCGATATGCACTACTGTTTTGGGCATATCCGACAAATATTGCATCGAACGTTTTAGGTCCGATCTTAACTTGCTTTGGCTTAGGTACTTCGACCTTTGCTAAGCACCCCCACACTTTCAAGTATTTGTACAATGGCTCGCGGCCTTTGAGAATGTGGTTTGCTGATAATATGACTTTCCCCCCATAAATTTTAGGGTAAGCTAGAATAGCTTAGTTGGTTAGAGTGTGTAGCTATTAACATAAGGTTGGAGGTTTAAGCCCTCCTATTGCTTGTGCTTTTTAGGTAATTTTTAGAAATCCTTCCATGAAGGAGGGAGTTTCTCGATTACCACAGCAACTTTGAAAGACTCATTCAGCGTCATTTCTTCGACGTCCAGATCATGCATTATCAGTTGCATGTCTTGGACTTGAGACATGACGCTCTTGGAATCCACCATTTTGAAGGTTATTTAATCTCGTCCTTTGATCTGAAGAGTTATAACTCTTCAGATCCATCTTGATCTCGGCCGTCAGATTAGAACATTTAATTCGACGCCTCAGATCCATTCTCCCTCTTCACATTCAGATCTTTGATCCGACGCTCCAGATCACACCTTTTTGCGATCTGTCCAGATCTTTGATCTGACGGCCACCATTGAACGTATTTTGAACAATTAATTTTTCATTCACCCTTAATCGGTTTTGAGCAAATAAATAGTCCAGGTTTATCTACGCGAAACGTAGATTTCGATTTTGAAGTCAAACTTAACTTTCAACGATCGATGGTATCAAAATCACATCCAACAGATATTTCCTTGGCATTCTATTCCAATTATATTTCACTCTTTTTCATAATCTTCGTGTTGTTGCGTTGCATTTTTTTATTTTTCAACCTTTAATATCTTTTTTTAGTTTCCTATTATTATTAGGGATAAGTCCAACAAGTTAGAGAATTGGTGACGAGAGGAGAAAAATGAATGTTTTTGAAGAATGAGACTACTTCATCAATTTTTTTGTTGGAGGGTGACTCCAATAGTAGAAGTGTCAATGCGTCCATGCTAGCAAAGTAAGTTTTTAATTTTGAATTAAAGATATGAAATTGGTGTGTTTTAGGATGGTTTTATTTTTTCATGGGTAGTTATTTGATAAATGCTAAGATGGATTAGATTTTTTTAGGAAAAAAATAAAACTATATATACATTTTATCAAGTTTCCTTAATAGTATGCATATTATATTTATACAAATTTACAGTGCGAGTCCATGTCCATAGTTTTTCATTAGTAATGAATTATGAATGTAAACTAATAAATTCTAGTTGTTTTACAATAATTTACCAAAGGGAGCATTTAGATTCATGAAATGACCAAAAGGTATACTTTACTTTGACATTTACTAAAGAGCATATTCAAATTACTACTTTTTCTATTTTATCCCTCAACCATTTCTCTCTTTTCTCTCCTCTCTCCTATGGCACCGGATCCTCTGTCCCGGAACAGAGGCCTGTCCCGGAGTCCTGCTCGCTGGCGAGCCGTCCGATCGACGATCGGACTCCGCCAATAATTTTTGATCGTCGTCCCGAGTAAGACGATATCCTCGGAGAACGGTAAATCGGTCGGAATCGTCGCATTGCAATCTCAAGCGGATTCGACGGTGAATAGGCAACATCACAATTGCAGCGATACCCGACGGGTTCACCGTATCCCCCAGGATATAGTTTTGTTCGGAGCGGCGGCCAGAGGCCGCGATGGTGTTCGATCGTCGATCGGACGGCTCGCCGGCGAGTGGGACAAAGGGACAGAGGCGGATCCGGGACAGAGGATCCGGCATCCTCTCCTACATATATGCAATTTCTCTTCTCTTTCCTCTCCCTTTTCTTTTTTTCTCTTTCCTTTGAATGTATGCATGCATAACATGAGGCCTGATATGGTCCATATCAGGCCTACGGTGAGTATGACTTAAGTCAAGATAGACCGAGGGATGGATATTTAAGTTGTACTTGGGATGCCTTCAGTTTAGAGGTACACTGGACACGACCCGCTTAAGAGAACACCACATATTAAGCATCATTGGTCGTTCGCCTTAATGAACGAGTACAACTGATCTTTTGACTTGAGACCTTCATATATTCTATGTGTGAAGTTATATACTTTGATGTCGTTAAAAGTAATCTTTAATCGGATTGTGATTAATACGATAGTTGGGTGTATGACAAAACGTAGAGAAAATATTATTGAGTCAATAGAGGATTCATTGCTCTCTTAGATTACGGAGTTAACATTCTGGTCGCTTGATAGAGATATTAGTGACTCGAAATCCATGGTCATGGGAGGAATGATTATCATTCAAGAAAAGTCTATTATATCTTGGAAATCAAGTAAAATAATTATTTTAATTATGATGCATAATGCACCGAATTAATTGGGATATAAGATAAAGATGAAGAGATTGAATTACACAGAAATTGGTTCATGGAGGTTTTATTTTATAACTAATATTCTATCACATTAGGTAGTTAAAAACTGTACCTTAGTCTGTGTATGGATTTACACTACCTTCGTGTATAGTATCTAGAGGGTCGCACGTATATCACAAAAATATGAATAGTATCTGTAATCGATTCTTTTAGCGACTAAAATTAATCAATTTATTATTTCTGAATAAGAATTAATTGGATTATTAATTAATTCTAAAATATCAGAAGCTGGATCAAATATAGATTTATTTGATCTAGAGAAGAGAGAGTGGAATTTATCTCTTATTCTCTATGGAGAATTTGAAGAGTCACAATTATGGTGGCAATAATGGAGAATATGAAGATTCTCTATTAATGATTATTAATAGAGAATTTAAAGAGTCGCAATTATGATAATTAATAGAGAAGATGAAGAGTCATGTCTCTTCATCTTCCTTAGAGACTATATATAACCACTCTTGGAAGAAGACTAAGGAGTACTTCTCCTTTGTCTTTGTTGTGCGAACTCTCTCCACCTCTCCCGGGAAGCCTTCAGTAACCTACTCCTCTGATCGGTGACACATCTTTAGATCCGTAGTGCTTCTAAAAGCATTCTATCGATTTAAGTGGTTAGTATCTAACAGATCATCTAGTTCGTGATCTAGTGTGAGTGGATACCGCTAGAGGAGTCACACGTGGGGCTCCCATATATTCGTGATATCATTCACAAATAAGCAAAAGATTACGAGGTATGGTTTCAGTTTATGCTAGATTTCAGATCTTTTTGTTTAGAACTATATGTCCCACGAAAAGATCCACGATTTAAGAGTAAATTTGGCTTTATTATAAATATTCTGTTCTGCTTATACCCCAACAAATTCAATATCAGGCCCAACGTGGGCCTAATATATTCAATATCATACTCACGTTAGGCCTAATATGATTCAATATCAGACTCATCAATGGACTTCAGTCAAAACCCATTGATGTACTTAGAGAGCTCTGATTGCATCCATTTCAGTTCTTGTAGATTTTTGAAGTTGTAAGGAGTTCAAATATGCTATCCATTATTTATTTCAGTTTCTCGAAAGGTGCTAAATTGAAATCAAGAAGAATCGACAAAAACCCCCAAGTTAAGTCGTTGGGACTTATATGATTCAATATTAGACCCACGTTGGATCTGATATAGAATCATAATAGGTCTAACGTGGATTTTTTGTCGATTCTTTCTTATTTCAATGTAACATCTGCGGAAAAGCTAAAATAGACTCATTTCATATCCTGTGGAATTATGAGGCTGCAACGAGTCTAATAATGTCCTCTATTGCGTATTTCAACTTCTCGCTAAATTATTTTGGGATAAATCGATACTAAATTTTACTTTAGATCTGATATTAATTATATCATATTCATATAAGGCCTATAAATATTTATGCATGCATGCACTGAGGGAGGGGAAAGAGAAGAGAGAAAGGGGAAGAGAAGAAATAAAAAAACGAGAAAAAGTCAAATTTGGCGGGAAGGACATGGCTGCGTGCAAGGACATGGCGGCGAAGGTCGTCGACTTCCTCAAGGCGTTAATCGCCGCTGAGATGGAGGCCCACGCCGACCACGTCAGCAACTCGCCGCTGCCGCCCAAGCACATCCTGCACTTGGTCCAGAGGCTGAGCACCATGGAGCACGCACTGTGCGACTGGGAGGATAACTTCGAGGTTGTTGATGGCGTGCCGGAGCACGAGGATTCGGTGCCATGTGAGAATGAGAAAGCAGAAGACTTGGTGAGCAAATGGAACTGCCCAGTACTGGGTGAAGATCATGAAATAGGGCGTGGTCAGGGTTTCAGATGCCGTCGGTTTGATGATGGCAGGGCCGCATCGACTGCGTGGCGGCGACGTCGACAACACTTGGAGTACCGGCTACAAAATCCAACTTGAACAAAATCAATGTTCTAAATTGCGCCCTAAAGCGGCCACCTAGGCGCTCAGCGGCTGTTGGCCGCCCTGGAAAGTCTGTCTGAGGCCAACCTAGCGACGCCTCAGGCGAAAATTCTGAACCTTGTTTCTTTTTTTATTTTTTGTTTTAAAGTCCTAAAATCCTCAATCTTCATCAATCCATCTGCATGCCCCTCACGTCGTTGGGCGCCTCTTATTTCCTCTTGAAGCTGATCGTAGGTATGGTTTTCAGTTTTCTATTACAGTTCTTTTCCCATTCCGCGATGCCTCGCTGGACGTGTTGTCAGAGGCATCCGGTGCAAGACCCATCGCTGAAGGCATCCGGTGCTGCCGAAAACATCCCGTGACGCATTCGGCGCAGTCGAAAACATTCCGCGACGCAAGAAGTGTCTCGCGACCCTTCCCACGTCGCGATACGATGCCTTTGACGCCAAATGCGTCCGGCGCCGTCGGTAGCATCAGGATGCTAGCGACATCGGCGGTGTTTTTTTAATTTTAAAAAATTATTATTTATTATTTATTTAATTTAAATATTTCCTCAAATAAATGGATAATTCGAATTTGCTTCTCAAAATCTTAATTAAATTATCTCAAAAAAATTATATAAAAATATATCTAAAATTAAAAATTTATATATATATATATATATTTTAATTATTTTATATTCTAATAATTTATATTTAAAATTAAAAAATTCTAATAAATCTTATTAATTACAACTTTTTATTGAACCGCTTAAAAAAATTTAGAACTACCCAAATTGTGTAGGGTAGTTTCAAAATTATCAAATTAAGTATCTCTTTCCAATTTTATCCTTAATTAGTTGACCGTTTCAATCAGTCAACTGATGAATTGATATCCCATTGTCCACTAAATTTTGAAATTTAAGTAAATCAGTCCACCGATTAATATCAATCGACTGATTTATTTATTTTTTTAAACAAAGTCATTATTAAATAAAATCGATTGATAGATCAAACGACTTCGGATTGAAATGAAACTAGCTTCTATGTGTTTATCTAATTCTCCTGATTATATTCATGCCCTCAAACGCCAATTTACTTAATATATGAAGAGAAGTGATTTTTTAAACACGAATTTGATTCTTTGAAAAATTCAATTCGCGTTCAAAAAATTATTATTGTCAATATATTGGGTTAAATTTGTGTTTGAGGATATGAATATAATCGAGAAAATGAGACAAACACGTAGGTGCTAGTTTCATGTAAATCTGAGGTCATTTGGTCTATCAGTCAGTTTTGTCTGTCCATTAGTTAGTTTTGTCCAAAACTGGCTAATAAACCAAAATACCTCAGACTGACATAAAACACGCTACTATATGTTAGTCTAATTCTTTTGATTATATACATGCCCTCAAATGTAAATTTAACCCAATATATTGACAATAATAATTTTTTGAATGCTAATTGAATTTTTCAAACAATCAAATTTGTGTTTAAAAAATCACTGCTCTGAATATATTGAGTCAAATTGATATTTGAGGGCATGAATATAATTAAGAGAACTAACTAGGAACTAATTTCATATCAATCCGAGGTCATTTGGTTTATCATCCAATTTTGCCTAAAATTGGTTAAATAACTAAATGAACCGGCTGATGGATCAAATAACCTCGGATTGACATAAAACTAACTCCTATATATATTTTTGTCTAATCTCCTGATTATATTCATTCTCTTAAATCTCAATTTGACTCTATAGAGCAGTAATTTTTTAAATATGAATTAGATTATTCAAAAATTTTAATCCTTGTTAAAAAATCATTGCTCTCTATATTGAGTCGAATTAATGTTTGAGTGATGAATATAAATTAGGAGAAGTAGAAAAACACATAGAAGTTAATTTCATGTCAATCCGAGGTCCTTTGATATATCAACAGATTTGTTTGGTTCATCAACCGATTTTGTGTAAAATCGTTTGATGGACCAAATGATCTCAGATTTACATAAAACTAGCATCTATGTATTCGTCTAATTCACTTGATTTAATTCACATTAAAAAAATCACTATTATCAATATATTGGGTTAAATTTACATTTGAGAACATGGATATAATCGAGAAAATTAGACGAAGCTAGGTTTATGTCAATCCAAAGTCATATAGTCCATCAACTAATTTTGCCTGTCTATCAGTCGATTTTGAACAAAATCGGTTGATGGACCCAACGATCTTGGATTGATATAAAACTAACTCCTATGTGTTCGACTAATTCTTCTGATTATATCCATACCCTCAAACGTAAATTTAACCCAATATATTGAGAGTAGTGATTTTTTAAACTCGAATTAAATTTTTTAAATACATTCGCGTTTAAAAATTCACTGCACTTAATATATTAGGTCAAATTTATATTTGAGGGCGTGGATATAATTAGGAGAACTAACTGAACATATAGAAACTAATTTTTATGTAAATCTGAGGTCGTTTGATCTATCAACCAGTTTGCCCAAAACCGACTAAAGGACTAAATGAATCGGTTGATGGACTAAACAATCTCGAATTGACCTAAAACTGACTTTTATATTTTCATCTAATTCTTTTGATTATATTCATGCCCTCAAATATCAATTTGACTCTATATATTGAGAACAATAATTTTTTAAACATGAATTAGAATATTCAAAAAATTTAATCTATGCTAAAAAATCATTGCACTCTATATATTGAGTCAAATTGATGTTTAAGTAATAAATATAATTAAGAGAAGTAGATGAACACATAGGAGCCAGTTTCATGTCAATCTGAGATTGATTAGTCTATCAACTGATCATTTGGTCCATCAGCCAGTTTTGGACAAAATTGATTGATGGTCCAAATGAATTTGGATTGATATAAAACTAGCTTGTATGTATTCATCTAATTCTCCTAATTATATTCATGTCTTCAAATATCAATTTGACTCAATATATCGAGAGCAGTGATTTTTAAATTCCAATTTGAATGTTTAAAAAATTTAATGCATGTTTAAAAACTCATTACTCTCAATATATTGGGTTATATTTATGTTTGAGGACATAAATATAATTGGGAGAATTAGACGAATACATAGGATCTAATTTCTTGACAATCCGAGGTCGTTTGGTTCATAAGTCAATTTTACCCAATACCGGGTGATAGATGGGCAAAATCGGCTAATCGACCAAAAGACCTCGGATTGATATGAAACTAGCTCCCATGTGTTCTTCTAATTCTCCCATTTATATCCATGCCCTCAAATATAAATTTAACCTAATATATTGACAATAGGAATTTTTTGAACGCAAATTGAAATTTTTGAACAATTAAATTCATGTTTACAAAATAATCGCTCATTATATATTAAGTCAAATTGACATTTGAGTGTATATATATAATTAGGACAATTAGACGAACACATAGAAGTTAGTTTCATGCCAATTCAAGGTTGTTTGGTCTATCAACCGATTTTATTTAAAATCGACTTTGTTTTAAAAAAAAAGTTAATCGGCCGACTAAATTTTTAAAATCAGTTGACTGATTTACTTAAATTTCGAAATTTAGAGGATAGTGGGATATCGATTCGACTGGTGAAAAATATTAGTCGACTAATTCAATCACTAATGTTTTCACCAATCAACTGATTAGGGGTAAAATCGAAAATAGATACGTGATTTGATAATTTTGAAACTACCCTATGCGATTTGGCTATTTCAGAATTTTTTAAAAAAATTAAGTAAAAAAATTGTATTAATTATATAAACCATATTGATATTGATAAGTTTATATTTAAAATTTAAAAATTCTATTAAATTTTATTAATTTATATTAATCAAATTTATATTCTGATAATTTTATTTTACTGATTTATATTTTTTATTTATTGATTTAAATCTTAAAATTTAAATATTTTATATCTTAATATTTTATAAATTATTATATTTTAATTATTTTATATATAATTTTTCTTTGATATGTTATTATTTATTAATGATTCTAGTTTTTAAATTTATTTTTAAATTACTTTACAGGTTATCATAATTACAGTGACATGCAATCTATCTTTGACGGTATCAATTACTCAACTCGAATCTGATATTCTTATAAGAATGTGAAATGACATCGTATAGGAGTTTGAGATGTTGATTGATCCTAAGAATCGCGACAAAATTAAATGTAAATTGTGTGAAAAAATGATATTCGGAGAATATATAGGATCAAGGAGCATATAGAAAATATACCTGAAAATATATCTGATTGTTGAAAAATACCTCAAAAATATAAAAATAAGTGTAGATAAGTTCTTTTAGAAGGGAGGAACAGAAACAAGAACAAAATAATGGAAGAATAAAGTTGTAGAGCAAAGGTGACTATTTTTCCTAATTAATGAAGAAGAAGGTTTGAAATTAAAGGGATAGATCTATCTAAAAAACCTCTTCCTCTAGGCCCCATGGATAGATTTGCATTAGTAATTGCTCTAGGAAATATAAGTTCAAGTGGGACTAAAGTGTTTCATCAAAAATATATATATATATAAATGAGGCTCTTTTAAAAGAGAGAATTCAACAAGTTTAATAATATGTTGGGAGATGAGTTTATGAAAATGAATTCTTATTCAATGTTGTTAATAATGATAGCTTCAAGCAACTAATAGAAGCAGTGGGTCAATTTAGACTAGGATTCAAGCCTCCAACTCAATATCAACTTAGGGAACCACTATTAAAAGTAAAGTTAAAAGGACAAAATAACTGTTAAAGAAACATGAAGAAGAATGGGCAAAGAATGAGTGCTCGATCATGACAAATGTATGGAGTGATAGAAAAGAAGAAACATTATAAATTTGTGTGTTAATTGCAAGAATGGTACTATATTTTCAGAGTCTTAAGGAGTTTTCAGATGAAACACATACGACTGAACTTATTTTTGAATATGTTGACAAGTGTGTTGAACAAGTAAGAGATCAGAATATTGTTCAGATTGTAACAGACAATGTCACCAATAATATGGCTGCAGCTAAATTGATGAGAGAAAGTGACCTAAGATCTTTTGGTGTTCATGTGTAACTCACACTGTTGATATCATGTTTGAAAGTATTGGAAAACTTTCACGATATAAAAAGGCTATTGAGCAATCTAAGTATTTTACCATTTTCATTTATGCTCACCATAAAACTTTGTCATTGATGAGAAATTTCATAAAGAAGAGAGACATAGTCGATGAGAAATTTCACAAAGAAGAGAGACATAGTCCGACCAAGAGTTACCAGGTTTGCATCAAATTTTCTCACATTGCAAAGTTTTATTAAAAAAAAAATAAGTTTAAGGGTCATGTTTACAACTGATATATGGAAGAAATATAAATGGTAAAAGACAAACAATGAGAAATTGGCTTACTCTATTGTGATGAGCATGCGTTTTTGGAATGATGTCACTTTGTTTGGAAATATTTGCTCCTTTAGTAAGAATTCTTCGATTGGTAGATGAAGATTGAAAGTCATTGATGATGTTTCTATATGGGGAGCTTCTTCAAGCTAAAGAATATATCAAGGTAGCCCTAAAAAACGTGGAATTAAATTATCAGCATATCATAGCAATTATTGAGTCAAAAATGAAAGATAAACTTGATACATAATTGCATGTCACTGTCTTTTTGTTGAATATTTATTTGTACTATAAATATAGTTCTATTACTTTTTATGAGGAGCTCGCGATGGAGATTTTTGAATGCATAAAAATTTTGTATGTTAATGAGTTGAATCTATAAGATACGATTATTAATAAGAAATTTGCAAAATATAGAGATAAGATTGGGTTATTTGGAAAAATACTGAAAACAAAGACATGTGAAAAAGATGATGATACATTTGATCCAT
>JAGFNQ010006974.1:144039-197696 GCA_024364735.1 Boesenbergia rotunda
TAGGTGCAAATTCCCATCTTGGAGAATTAGGTGAAAAGTTCTGGCTTAGAGGGTCAGGTCCTAGCTTGGAGGGCTAGGTTTGGAAAAGTCTTAATTCGGAAGGGTTGGGTGAAAAATCCTAGCTTGGAGGGCTAGGTGAAAAGTCCTAACTTGGAGGGTTAGGTGCAAATTCCCAACTTGGAGAGTTAGGTGAAAAATCCTTAGCTTGGAGGGCTAGGTGGATGAAAACATAGCTTGGAGGGCTAGGTTTGAGTCCCTGGATCGGTCTGGTGACCGATCAGGGAATCTGGCACGCTGCTCCTTCGTGGATCGGTCTGGTGACCTATCCAGCAATGACTGATCGGTCTGGTGACCGATCAGGGAGCACACAGTGAGGCTGGGAACCTACTGTGCTGCTCCTGATCGATCTGGTGACCGATCAGGGAGCACACAGTGAGGCTGGGAACCTACTGTGCTGCTCCTGATCGATCTGGTGACCGATCAGGGAGTATGCGTTTCACTCACTGTATGGCTCCTGATCGGTTTGGTGACCGATCAGGAAGCACACAGTGAGGTTGAGTTCCCCTGTTGATCTGTTCCTGATCGGTCTGGTGACCGATCTGGCTCACTGTGCAGATCGTTCTGGAGAACGATCCAGCTTCGCGGGTTCCTCACTAAGATCGATCAGGACGGTGCCTGATCGGTCTGGTGATGATCTGATCGGTCTGGTGATCGATCAGGAGACCCTCTGATCGGTCAGTTGATCGATCAGAAGGCTTGGGCTGAGAAACTCAGAAATCGCCCGATATAGGGGTGGATCGGTCCTGTGATCGATCCACAACCTAGGATCGGTCTGGTGATCGGTCCAGGAGAGTCCCAAAGAAATCGCGATTTCTGATTGAGCGTTGGGGATCGATCAGGACGTAGCCTGATCGGTCTGGACCCAGCCTGATCGGTCTGGTGACCGATCAGGAGGCTCTCTGATCGGTCCGGTGACCGATCACTTTAATTCAAATTGCACTGTCAGACGCTCTGATCGCGCCTGACCATATCCGATTCTCTGATGTTTACATCTGATACTTGATTTACTGTGTGATATGCTGCTCTAACACTCTGATTAAGCCGCAGGTGACAGGGGAGGATTCAAACACTCAAGGAGAAGTCAATGGAGGCTTTCCTTGGAGCAGGTTTGTCTGTTTTCCATCTCAGGTTGCAACGGCTGGAGCTGCAGACTGGAGCTTGGCTGAGGGGATTTCAGGAAGTCCAGGGAGGGCTCAGTGGTAGCTGGCGTTGACAGTGAGGCAGCTGGAGGCTGCAGAGATGTTGTCACCTAATGCTGAGTGGAGAAACAAAAGGGTGGAAGAAGGCTTCATGGAAGTAGAGTTCGTATACTGTGTTTCTTGCCGCGCCTTGGTGTTCTCCACTACTGGCTTGATGAGTTCCTGAAGTTGTCATCACTTTGAGCAAGCAACTGCAATCAAGAAGCAATCATCCTTTACTTGAGCGCTTGAGGGAGAGAACAAGGATCTTGGAGTCCGACAGCGGGAAGACACGAGGAAGGGTTTCTTGCGTGAGATCGCCGCTGGGTGGAGCTCAGGAAAGCTTGCTGTGTTCTTGTCCTTGCTAAGTGTTTGAGTAAGATCCTTCTTGTTGTTTCTTTGTGCTTAAACTTAAATCTGTGATTGAAACACTGTGGAGAGGTTTCTCCACCGAGAAGGAGGTTGCTTTCTATCCGGTGATAACCGGGGCTTGATCTGCCGACGATCAAGGGATCGCCCACCTTAAGGGCACGCCAAGGAGTAGGGGCAAGTTATCCCCGAACCTTATAAACCCTCCTTGTTAGCGATCTTGCTAGTTGTGTTTGCTTGCCTTCGTTTTCTGTTTTTGTTTTCTGCACTGTTTTGTTTTCTTCCGCTGTGCTACTGATAAGGTTGAGTGTAGAAATTTTGACAAGTGCCAAAGGTTAAGTGATTGGCTATATTCACCCCCCCCTCTCTAGCCATCCGAGTTCCAACAAAATGGACTTCTTTAATCTACATACTAGGTGCTTTGAGTCTGAGGACTCAAAGTTCTCCGGTTGCACTATATATATAGACTCCTCTATGTCTCCATTGAGGAATGCAGTCTTTACGTCCATTTGATGTAGCTCCAAATCAAAATGAGCTACAAGTGCTATGATTACCCTAAGGGAGTCTTTCGTCGACACAGGTGAGAAAGTCTCCTTATAATCAATGTTTTCCTTTTGAGTGAATCCCTTGGCAACAAGACGAGCCTTATACCTTTCGATATTGCCCTTCGAATCTCGTTTGGTTTTAAATATCCATTTACAACCAACGGGTTCGAACCTTCAGGCAATTCGACAAGTTCCCAAACGTCATTGCCTGCCATAGACTTCAACTCTTCTTGCATGGCGTTAATCCACCTTTCAGGGTTAGAGCATTGTTTGACTTCTTGGAAAGATGTAGGATCACTTTCCAACCCTATATCAAACTCATGCTCTTGGAGATAAACATAATCACGAGAATTCGTGCTTCTCCGTTCCCTTGTGGATCGCCTTAAGGGCACTTGTGTTTGAGGTGGTTGAGGTACTTGCTCATCAATATGAGGCAATACTTCAATTTCAGTGGTAGGCTCCTCCAATTACATTGGAGTTGTCATGGGAATATCTTGGTTCACTACGCTCACTGGATGTGCAATATCCATAATGTGTGGTATGGTAACCATACCACTACTGATTGTACTAGTAGCGACCATAGGAGGATTGCCAACGCTTTCCTCAAAAGATGCTTCCCTGATTTTATCGCTCCTACTGTCCTCAATAAACTTGGCATTTCCCGTTTCGAAGAAGGATCTATTAGATGGATCATAAAATTTATACCCCTTTGATCTCTCAGAGTAACCAACAAAATTGCAGCTAACAGTTCTCGAGTCCAGTTTCTTTTCATTAGGCTTGTAAGGCCTAGCCTCAGCTGGACAACCCCAGACGTGTAAATGCCTAATGCTAGGCTTTCTACCCGTCCACATCTCGAATGGGGTTTTAGTTACTGTTTTACTATGTACTCTATTGAGAAGGTAAACTGCAGACTTGAGTGCCTCACCCCACAAAGACTCCGGTAGAGAAGTGAAAGCCATCATATTTCTCACCATGTCTTTTAGGGTTCGATTGCGACGCTCAGCTACACCATTTTGACTGGGTGTACCAGGCATGGTATACTGAGGCACAATCCCACACTCAGCAAGGTAATTTGCAAAAGGTCCTGGACGTTGTTCACCTGATCCTTCATATCGACCGTAATATTCTCCTCCACGGTCGGATCGGACGGCTTTAATTTTCTTACCTAGTTGAAGTGCAACTTCGGCTTTGAAAATTTTGAACATGTCCAAAGATTGCGACTTCTCATGAATAAGGTACAAATAGCCAAATCTAGAATAGTCGTCTATGAAGCTAATAAAATATGTGTGTCCATTCCAAGATGCCTTAGGGAATGGTCCACAAATGTCCGTATGTATTAGCTCCAAAATGTCACTACAACGGCTAGCCCCTTTGTTCCTTTTGTTAGTGGTCTTCCCCTTAACACACTCTATGCAGACATCAAAGTCTGACATGTCAAGGGAATCAAGAATTCCATGTGACATTAACCTTTCTAGGCGTTGTTTGGATATATGTCCTAAACGCCGATGCCACAACATAGAAGAATTCTCGTTGATCAATTTACGTTTCGTACCTACATTATTCATTATCACGTTGTCAGTCGTAGGAGTAAAGGTGTTTAATTTATAAAGCTTATCAACCAAGGAACCATTCCCAATCAAAATTGAATTATAGAAAATACTAAACATTTCATTTCCAAATGAACAAGAATAACCTGATTTGTCCAAACAAGAAATTGAAATTAAGTTTCGTCTGAAAGACGGTACAATGAATGTATTCTCCAAATCCAAATAAACATCAGCTCCTAAATAAAGCCTAAAAACACCAATAGTCTCTACTGTAGCCTTTTTTTCATTCCCCGTATAGATGTATCATTCACCATCAAGTGGAAGTCGGCTCCTGAGATAACCCTGCATAGTGACACTTATGTGAGTAGTAGCACCAGTATCTATCCACCAAGTGTCAATGGGTACAATAGCTAAATTGACTTCTGAACTAACAAAGTTGAGAAGTTTACCCTTCTTTACACGCCAGTTGGCATACTTGAGGCAGTCTTTCTTCATATGACATTTCTTCTTGCAAAAGTAACAAGTGGATTCCTTATCTTGCTTCTTTCGCTCCTTATGGTCATTGCCTCCAGAATCTGTAGTTTGCTTTCCCTTACCTTTGTTATTGATTCTCTTTCGCTTCTTGCTCGCATTTTGAGAACCAGATGCTAAGTGAGCACTTTCAGATGTCTCAATCTTCAGTCTCCCCTCCTCTTGCACACATTGAGCAATAAACTCATTCAATGTCCACTTTTCCTTTTGAGTATTATATGATATCTTAAAATGAGTGAACCGTGCAGGCAGAGACATCAAGACGAAATGCACTAACATACTCTCAGACATATCGAGTTTTAGTGCTTTTAGACTTGTCGCTATGTTAGACATCTCCATAATGTACTCCCTTATGTTTTCTTTACCACTATACCGCATGGTTACCAACTTCGTAAGAAGTGTGGTAGTCTCGACCTTTTCATTTGAGGTAAATCGGTCTGTCAGTTGGTTAAGGAAACTCCTAGCATCTTCACTCTATGTTATTGAGCCCTTTATTTATGCCGGTATGGAAAGCTTCATGATGCTTAGACTCATGCGATTTGATCTCTCCCACAGCTGAAATTCAGCCCTCTGCTCTATAGTGCTAGCACTGGTCAAAGGTGCGGGACGATCATTTCTTAATGCATAGTCCAAGTCCATGCAGCCTAAGACTACGATCACGTATTCTTTCCATTCAGCAAAATTCGAACCAGTTAATGTTGGGATGTTATTAATGTTGGCAGTTACAGATTGCACTGAAATAAAAAAAAAGTTATTTAAGCTCACGATTTAACTAAAGCCAAGAACATATATATAATAAAATTATGCAAATAAATAAAATTTTAAATACATTTAAATGAGCTCCTTATGAGATGCCAAATACAATATTGTATTTTAGTGTAGATTAAAATATAATTTGTTAGCGGTACTCTCTGATATAACTCAACATTTAATTGGCCACACAATGTGCCTTCCTTTGGGCCGACCCATTGTGCGCATAATATGACACTTTATATGAGTTATATATTGGTCCATAGCTTACAACAACTTTAATCTTCCACGCAATATGCCTTCCTTTGGGCCGACATATTTTGTGCATGATCAGAACAAAAAATAAAATTTGTTCAATAGTTATAAACTATCTTAAACATATATCTGGCATAAAAGTAATCTTCCTTTGGGTCGATTACTCTTAGCATAGATATACGTCTATCAATACAAAATACACTAAATCTACCTAAGGTGCCTTCCTTTGGGCCGACACAATAGTTCAACTTAGTAGCACATTGTATAGATAGACTCAAGAAAATTCTAGATATTTTAACCGAACAGATAATTTCTTTATCAACCTTAATAATTCTAAAAGTAGATTTATAAATCGATTGATACCATATAATAATTAATTAGTTTACCCAATTAATTATCGCAATCAATTTAAAAGTCTACTATATGTAATTCTATAATGATATATAGAACCCTCCTTTAAAAATTAAAGTTTCTTTATGGTTCTATAATTAAATAATATAAATAAATATTATTTAATCTCTTTATCATTATGCATTAAAAATATATATATATATATAATACATTATTATATATATATATATATATATATATATATATATATATATATATATATATATATATATATATATATATATATATATATATATATATATAATTCAGAAACAGTTAGTTTTTTTTAATTACTGTTTCTGAATATTTTTTTTTAAATTCATTTTTTGAAACAGTTTTTTTTAACGCGAAAGAAAAAAATTGTTTCCTATGAAAGAACTTTTCATCCATTGTACAAAAAATTAAAAAATTTTAATCGATATAATTTCTAATTCATCTTATCACAAATTTAAGATGATAATCGATTAAAATAAATTTGTACAATCAATTAAATTAAATTTATTCTGTTCATAATTTTTGACTGATAATTGATTGATTACCAAGTCAATCGATTAAACCGTCATAATTTAATCCAAAAAATTAGGTTAAATCTGACGAATTTTTTTCGACGTTTTTCATTTTTTTTTCACTTAAAATATGAAAAACTTAGAAAATAAGTCTATCCTAGAATTTTTCTTTTACATGATTTTCGACGATAAAAATTGTATTATACTAGGAAAACTTAATCTAGCATACATACAATAAATCGACGAAAAAAAACTTAAACTTTATTGCCATAAAAACGAAGAAACAAAACTCGCTCTGATATCAATTGATAGAACTTGGGTTTTCTCCTAACCGCATGAATTCTAAAAATAAAATAAGAATTCTAAGGAGAAAAGACAAGACATATAATAATAGATCTATTGTTTCTTCGAATTATGGCATGACATGAATAAAATAATATAAACTGAATGACAAGGAACCTGATTGAAGAGCCATCGTCCTTGTCGTAGCGTCGTCGGCTTGATCCCTGTGGAAGAAGATGTAGCGGAAGGAAGAAGGAGGATCTTCCAACAGGTTTAGGTTTGACGGCGTCGTAAAGTTTCTTGTCAATGGGGAACAAGAAACTAGGTCATAAATTCTCCTAAACCTTGGGGACCTCTCCTTTATATAGCAATCTAATCTGCTATCAGCCCATAGATAATAACAGATTGGTCTAAAGGATTCTATACATTGAACCCGCATCCTATGATCCGAAACCCAATAAACATAAGTTAGATCACTTTAAGGGCTCAGATTGTATTTACTTGTGCAATTTACAAATAAGCCCACCTAATAGAGATAATAATAATAATATCCAACAATTGAATCCGTGCCGAAGAACTTCAAACCCAAAAATTGATTGGCCCTAGCCGATTCGCTACCTCATCATATGAAATAATAGCGAGCACTTTGGATTTGCTACATCAAGGTTGATGATCAAATCATTTCCTAAAAATTTCGATTCGGCGCCTAAACATTCTTCTTCTGCAATAGTACTTTGTGATTTGGGAAAATCTAATAAGATCGCGAACATTTTGAATTGTTCTTTGCTTAAGATCAACCGTTTTGATCTATTGCCATTCTGGTTGGTATTAATATCAGTAGCTTAGATTTCATGTGTGCAATACAGGCAAGTTAAGAAGAACCAAGACAAGACAAACCACAGATTGTGAAGGAGCAGCAGAAGGTATGGTTCTAACTCTTTCGATGATTTAGCAATGCATTTTGAATTAGGAGTTTCTATCGGATCCCTCGTGTTGATTTGGGTGATTGAAATGGTCGATCTAACCTTAGATGATGAATTTACTTGATCGAGCATGAAGCTATGTGGAACATCGACCTCATTGATAATCATCAAGCTTGGAAATGGATTCGAGGACCCTTGATGTTAATATTGATGTATTTTGGATTTGTTTCGAAAACAAAATTAATAGTAATGATACAATCTACCTTCTAGATAGTGAGCCTTGTTACCTAAGGAGCTCCGTCCCAGTACTTGGGTGATTCAGGACTGGGGTAGACTAGATATATTAGATATTTGGCCTTGGAACAAAGGTTGATAGGCCAACTTAGAGTTTTCTCGTAGGTCAACCTAAGTGTTAGTCAAACAAAAAAATATAGGGGGTTGACCTAAATTGGCAATTTGTTTAAATAGTCTAACTTATAGAATGATGGGGAATCTTGATGCTACAATAAACTTGCTATCATATACTTTTTGCAAAATAGAATAAAATTGTGTATAATCGACTTTTCTCCAATATCCCATATTGAGAGCTTTGTGCATCAAATTGTTTAGTCTGACTTCTAGAATGTAAGTAGATTTTATGACTTTTTATAGGTTGGTTGAGGTAACTTAAGATTTTTTATAGGTCAACTTAAAGTATCTTGGATGATTGGATTTCTATGTGTGGATTGACACATAGGTTTACTATTATAATTTATATAATTATTATTATAATGTTAAAATGATTTAATTAAACTAGAACAATTTTATCAAAATTAATAAAGAGTATTAATTTGATATGATAATACTCTCTATATAATAATTTTGACTAAGTTGAAATAATTTAATCAAAATTGGATCACATGTGGTCATAGCCACTATATGTTGGAATAATTATAGTCATAATTACTGCATGTATAGTAGCTATGATCATAACTACCAGAATAATATTGAAGTGATTTTGATTAAGTTAAAGTAATTTTAATAAGTCTAAATAATTTTTAATAAATTGATAAAAACATATTTTGATATAACAACACTCACACTCAATATGTAATAAGTTTGAAACAAAAAGTAATGTGATCAAGATTAATGATTTTTGAATCTTGATGATAACTACGACAAAGTTGGAATAAGAGAATTTTTGAAATAAAAATGTGATGACTGACCTTTGGTGTGTGTGTAGATAAAGGATGCTCTTTTGATTAGGTATAACTTATGTCAATAATATTATATTTGTTAATTTAGTAATTACATTGTACTTTTATTTTGTGTGATATTAAAGGTGGCAAAATGATTTAATGGTGCTAAAAAAGAGGTCAAGGTTATTTGGCTCGTTTAGGTGATGTGTTGAGCCATGCCGAGTCATAATAAACCATCATTCGTTGTGCTTCATATGAAGTGTTTTTTTTTTTTTTCAAAATATGATATAAAATATATAAAAATACAAAATACAAAATATGTATAAATCAATATATATAATTTTAAAGTAACTAATTTTCTAGTTTATTTTTTTATATAGTTGTAATTTTGTATATGATGAGGTTGACTAGTCCGTGGCGGGTATAGAGGATGAAGAAGTTGTGTGGCAAGATGTGACGAGTCTTAGCGACTCCCCTCTCAGAGCTCCTGGGACAGTCTCGGGAAGAGGAGCCTCCAGGGCCCCCCTGCAGTAAGCACGCCCTGGAGGATCAGATCAGGAAATCCCTCCTGGGATTACCCCGGAAAGTCGGGTCCTGAGACCACCTCGGGGAAGTAGAACGCCCGCGACCGCCCAGGCCAGAAGACCCCATGATCACCTCGAGGAAGCGGAGCCCAAGAAGCATTCGGCCTCAAGTAACAACCCCCCTTTATTCGGATCTGCGGATAGTCATCACCCATTATTGTGGAGTCATCATGACCCATAAATGTCGCAAAGCGCCGAACTTGATGGTGGTATGGACCGTTGCAAAGGTTATCCAGTAACCGACAAACGGGGGGACGTGGCAAAGATCGCGGGACGCACGAAGACAGCCGCCGCAGGTATAAAAGGTACCCAAGCCCCTCCGGTAAGGGGGTTATGCATTCTCTACTACTCGAACATCTTTCTGCCTTATAATTTTCCTCTCCATCGAGGCACTGACTTGAGCGTCAGAGTGGGCTCCGCCGGACAACCTCCGGCGTGTTCCCCTAACGCTCGTGTTGATCTCGCAGGGTGCAGAGTTCCTCCCTTCACGTCAGCATCCGCGTGGGCTGAACCCTAGTGACTAGCCGTCAACGTTGATTCCTTCCGGAACAAGTTTGGCGCCGTCTGTGGGAAACCAGTAAAGCACTAGAAGGAACACTGATGGTAGGACCGGAGGGACAATCCATTGTCCTGAGGAGGGAGGAACTAGATCGCTTGGTGGCCAATGCCATCAAGGAAGCGCTCGAGCAGCACCAAGTCGAGCAAGCTGCCTCGCAGCGAGAAGCTCCGACATGGGAGGAGATCCCTAGAGTCTCCATCTCGCACTCGCGAAGATCCGTCACACCATTGGGGAGACGGGATGGAGCAGCCCCTGACCCCAGAAGGGACTCTCCCGAAGATATAGAGAAGGCCAACTCGGTAGCCTCCAGCGCGCAGAGGAACGAAGAAGAACAAGAGAAAAGGGAGGAACCTAAGGCCTCCCATAAGGCTCCCTCTTCTCCCTTCTAATATGAGATTGTGAAAGACCCCATGCCGAAGCAGTTTCGCGGGCCTGGGATCGCTGATTATGACGGTAAAATAGATCCAGAGGATCATGCATGCAAGTTTGAGAACACGGCACTCCTGCAACAATATACTGATGGTGTAAAGTGCGGGGTGTTCCTGAACACCCTGTCCGGGGCAGCTCAACGATGGTTCCTGAGGCTGCCACAAGGATTTATCAACTCCTTCGCAGAGTTTAGAACCGCCTTACTCCACCACTTCGCCAGTAGCCGTTGCTATCAGAAGACAACACTCAATTTGTTCGCCCTCAAGCAAAAGCAGAAAGAGCCGCTCAAGGAGTACATCCAGCGGTTCAACAGGGTGGCACAAGACATGCCCAGTGCAACCTTGGAAATCCTCATCAGTGCCTGCACCCAAGAGCTCACGAAAGGGGATATTTTCCAATCCCTAGTGAAGAAGCCCCCCATCAGGTTCGATGATTTGCTGGGGCGTTCTGTGAAGCACATTAACGTGGAGGAGGTACAATACGCCCGTCGCAAGGAACCAACCAGAGTCCTCCCTTCAGTTGTTCCCCGGTCTGAGAGGAGGGAGCCCCTAGCTCCAACTCAAGAAAAAGACCTTCACCTCGGGAAAGACCAGTGGACTGGTAGGCGACGGATGGTCGAGACGGTGGATACCGAGCAGCCGAAGTCATTGCCGAAGTACTGTGGTTTTCACGGTAATACAACACACTCCACCGAGAAGTGTCATGCCTTGAAGAAGAAATTCAGTAAGGAGGCAGACACCAAACCTCGGAGAAAATGGAATAAAGTGGGGTATCGCCGAAGGTCTCCACGGCGAAGCCTCTCTCCTCAGTGGCAGCAGGCCGGGGAAAACGAAACCTGACATCAATCTTTGTCACGGTCGCAAGGAAGATGTCGGGGGCCTGCACCCCGAAAATCTCTCTCCTTAGAAAGAGATCCCCAGAAGGGGAAAGCTCCTGTGCGTGGCTGATAACCGTTTTTGTCGTGTTACGGTTTCAAATACAATTTAAGTATCGAATTCCTCTAAACTAATGTAGCATAGAGTAACTCGAGTCGTCTCCCAACGAATGTAGTTGATGCATGGTAATTCTCAATATCGTACGTTATTGTTTTTGGGTTTTGGATATGAAATTGGGTTTTGGATTTGAGAGCTATGACTACGAAATGAATAGCAGAGCAAGTATGAAATCTAGTTCTAATTAAGGAAAGACAATGCAGATAAGGAAATCTACTTTACCCTAACTACAATTGCAGCAAAGAAAAGACAATTTGAAAGAAGCATTCAAAAAATAAAGCATTAATGAAACCTAGACATGAAGCAAAATCTACAACATTAAAGAAATCTAATTTAACCTAACTTAATTGCACGGAATGAAGGACAAGAACATAAAGCAATTGAAAGAAACAAGATAAGCAATTGAAAGAGACAAGATAAGAAAGAACTTAAGCTAAACAGGAAACATGGAATTAACCCTATCTATAGAAATATTTTGTCGAACAACTTGCGAGCATGAATTAAAATTGCAAAGGTATGTGCCATTCGAAAATACAAGAGATCAAACTTGATACAAATATCAACAGCCACATTCAACAATCCACAAGCAACACTTAACAACTACAATTAATGAAACTAATCCAACAATCTTAACCCAATCCGATGATGAACTGCTGTGAAGGCAAAGCTACAAAGGAAAATTGCGAATAAGAAGTGCTGCTGAATCATGCTGAAGAGCTGCTGGAATTGAAAGAGATCTGCTATGAAGAAGTCGAAACTAATGAAAGTTGGCTACTGAATTTGATGTGAAGTTGCTGAAAATTGGACTTAATTGCTGCGAAGAAGAAATGGTGCTGTGAAGAAATGGCTGCAGACGGCTGGAAATTGACATGCTGAATCGAGCTGTGAAGAAATTAATCTACTAAAAAAATGAAATCTGCTGGGATCGAATTGCAATGAAGGAAGCTGCTAAAGAATTAAGAACTGTAAAGAATTAAACTGCTGAAAAGAGAAACTTGAAGGAATTTTGATCGCCGACGGTGATGAAGATGGAGAGGAAGTCAGCTAGGTTCGGAACCCCTAGAGCCCTAGTTGTGCGATGGCGTGCGGTGGAGTGCGGTGGAAATGGCTGGCTTCTCTCCGAACCCCGAAAGAGAAAACCTTTACTCTCTTCTCTTCAAACCCCGACAGAGAAGAGGTGGAGAATGGATACCGGCCGGCGACGATGAAGGTGGAGGAGAACTGCCGGTGGTGAAGGTGAAGAAGATGATTGGAGACAGGAACCCCCTCGCCTCCATCGCTTCTCCCCGATCGCCTCCCTTCCGTGGTGTCGAGAAGACGATGCCCTAACTGTGCGTGATCGGCTCCCTTTTGTTCCTGCTGCGCGTGGGCTCGGTCAACCAAGCCACAGCTTCAACTCTGGTCCAGCTCACCAAGCCAGCTCTCGAGTTCAGCCCAGCATTTGGTGGTTCGGTCGGCCTTGGGTTCAGTCCAGCAGATCACAGCTCAGCTTGAGTTCAGCCCACTGGAGTTCAGTCCAGGTTCAGTCGGTTCGGTCCAGCAGTTTGATTCAGCTTTGGTTTGACCCAGCCTCAACCCAGAACTCACAGCTCATAAGGAATTTAACAACGGGCGGCTGAGATCGATTTGGCTTCATCCAACGGTCGGATCTCTTCAGATCTGAACCAAACTCCACAGATCCCAATCAATGGCCCTGATCTACCTATCCCCAGCTCGGATTAACTAGATCAGTGGTGGATGGTCCAGATCTTCCTTTTTCTTGAATGGATGGTCTAGAACATCTTGAGCTCGATCCAACAGTCAGATCACTTCTGATTTGGCTGAAATTTTCAGATCTTGATCTCTGATCATGATTGATTCTATCTTGGACTCGGATCGACCAAAAATTGACCGATGACTCAGATCTAGCCGTTCTCTGGAATGGACGACTCCTATTAATCCGATGCTTGATCCTTTTGATCTGGATCCAATCCTGACTCAAGTCTGACCCAATTTGATCTAGGTCCATGATCAATTGAAACCTACAAAATGATATTCATATTTAGTGCCAAAAATATCCCAAATAACAAAGATTAGAATTAAAAGCCAAAATAGGGAAAATATATGAAACCTAATAAAATTTCAAACGTAAGCATATAAAATGTGGATCAAACATGGATTTTAGAGCCGAAAATAATCAACAAAATGATGGTTATCAAATCCCCCACACTTAATTCTTGCACGTCTCGGGCAAGTAAATAAAACTAAAAGAAAACAATATATCTCTCAATCATTACATCCCCTATCAATACCTTAAGAAATAATAAAAGAAAGTTACTTAGGATCACCAAGTCTCAAGAATCCATGTATTTATGGTTCCAAATCTTACATAAGTCAAAAGCATGATAATTTCATCAACTTGAATAAACTATGCATGACAAAAACCTCACAAGATGGATATATGCACTGATGCTCACAAAAATAATAGATATGAAAATGGAGTTCTCTCAAAACATTCATGACATTGCACTACCATATGTTTGCTTATCTTCTACTTTTCCACTACTATAACATAAGTACACAAATCAAGTGGACTTTTCAAGGACTAATGATGAAACCAAGTGCTACAAGAAAACAAGAATGGTAGATAACAAAGGAGATCATAGAGAGCATGAAAGAATATCAAAGAGAATATGAGAGCATTGAGGTAATTAACATGATGTATACAATCAAACAATAGACCAAAATGAATAACTCAATCAAACCTCAACACTCAAAATGCTCCTTGCACATTCTCAATACAATACACATCAACCACTTACAACATCTCTCAAAATGCATGTAATGATTAACAACATAACTCTTGAATTTCTTTAAACAATAATATCAAAAGAGTACACATCAAGAAAATATTCCTTTTTGTTCACCACTAACAAAATCTTGAATGCTTGAGGATTTTTTTTTCACTTTCTTCAATTCAATTTTTTTTTCATTCTTTTTTTTCAATTTTTTTCCTTTATTTTTTTTTCTTCCTTTTTTCACATAGAGAAATTTTCTTTCATTCTTTTTTTTTCACACAAGCATTCGTCCATCCACACTTGTCTGCCCCCCCCCCACACTTAAAACTTGAGCGTCTCACGAAAATTGCTAAATATGTAACAAAGCATGATAACATCTCAAACTTACACTAGTAGAGGCTAATAATAGACAACTAAAAATGTACTCATCATGCAATCACCCCATGCTTTCCTCGCATGCTCAAGGAAAGATCAAGCTAACAAGGATATGACAATGAGAATATAGTGACAATGAGAAAGACAATGAAACAGGAAAGTAATAGGTGAAACACTCTCTAGTAACAATAGCAAGGTAGAGGGAAAACTAAGAGTTCAACAAGAAAGGTTGCCTCTATCATATTCATGTAAGCTTATGTTAATGTAATTTCAAAAAGAATCAAAGCAAGTTCTAGAGTGTCAAATATCACAAATGCTATCACACATAAGAGGATTAAGGATAGGGATGACAATATCCTCACTAGGTGTACAATAAAATGTCATGCCTAATTTAACAAGATAGAGTCCATCACCACAATAAATGACTAAATGCAATTAATGCCCCCAAGCATACCAAGGAAACCAAAACTCGATAATCAGACTTAACTATCTTTGATGATTCTCAAAGTATAATAAGGAAACATGTAGGGAGATAAAACTAGAAATCAAACAAGGTTTATTCAAGACCAAACAAAATGCAGAATGAGGAAGCAAAACATGAATGCAAGGTATAAAAGCAAACAAACATGCGAGTATAAACATAAGAAAAAACAAGAAAAGGAAAGTAAAGGAACAAACTCCCCTTTATTTCTGGCGGTCGGAGTCTATCAAGAAACAACCCCCATCGTGGTAGTGGAGGAGTAGGAGTAGCTGAGAGAGCTTCCTTCATTTGATCTATGTCATGGTGCATGTCTCCCCCACACTTGAACTTTACAAAAAAATATTCGGGTGGCCGTAGACGATTAAGGTACAAGATCCATGTAAGAGATGGAGTGCTATGAATTAAAGTAAGACCTTCTCCTCCCTCTTGATGCCTTTTGAAAGTTCTTCCAGGAGGTTGGAGTCTGTTCAGATGGAGCACCCACTCCATAAGTCTTCGGGACCCTGCAAAACCATGTAATACCTTTCTCAAGCGTGCAGGGTAAGAAAGAAATGAAATAATATCAGTGTCTGCATGAAATGTATCCAAAAATGCATCACATCCAATAAAATCAGTTTCTGGTATCTCAATGAATTTTTCACAATTAATATCCACCAAGGGTAATTCAAGAAACTTATCACCACCAATGAAATCTATTTTGGATACCTCAATGGAATTTTCACAATTATTTTCCAACAAGAATGTATCAAGCAATGCATTACAACCACTGAAATCAATTTGAGGTACCTCCATAAGTTTTTCACACTCAACTTTAGCATAAGAGATAGCAAGAGATTCATCACAATAAACAACTTCAATTTCAGGCTATTCTAAAATATTTTCACACTCCATATCCACAAAAGATGTATCAAAAGATTCATCATAACAAACAACATCAATTTGGGGCACTTCTAAAAATTTTTTACAATCCATATCCATAAAAGATGTATCAAGGGATTCATCATAACAAACAACATCAATTTTAGGTGCCTCTTAAAATTTTTTACAATCAATAAAATCAGTTTGAAGCACCTCTATGCAATCTTCAGAAGAAATAGGAGGAATACTTACCTGATCTTGCTGAAGAATACCTGGAGGTTCTATAAGAGTAGATGTAATTATTAGTTCCTCCTGGTAATGAGCAATCTCTTCTTCAGGTTCAGGTTCTGGTGATTCTTGGGTTCTTGCTTTTACCATGCAAGTCCCTACACTTTCTGGTTTGTCCTCTGAATCTTCTAATGTATCCATCACTGTTGGTGGTCCCTGGGGCTTAGTGCAATCCCCTACACCTGTAGAATCATCTCCTATGCATGCTTCTTCAGTAATTTCTGCAGCAACAATATTGGAAAAATTAGGACCATCAATAACACTATCATCACAAAATAAAAGATGAGAAGGGTCCTGTAGTGCTTCAGAATCCTCTTCTTGAGCTGAAACATTTGAAAATGAATTTTGAACAAGAACTTTAGGAGGAATGCATGCTGTAGGTTTCCTGATTTTGATGACTTCTCCTTCTTCCACCAACCTCCAAGTTAGTTCACAATCATACCCCTTAAAATCCTGAGTAGCCTGAGGAGATGGTTGGCTTGATCCTTGAACTTGCATTTGATTCATTTGACTAGCAATTTGTCCAACGCCTCTTTCGATGTCTTGAAGCCTTTGTTGCTTTTGTTGATATTGTAGAATTTGTTGAAGCATCTCCTCCATTCTTTGTTGTTGAGTCTCATTCTCATTAGGATTCTCAAAGCCTCCTTGATTGGTGTGGAAATCTTGTTGGTCTTGAAATGTAGCATAAGGCTGCTGAAGACCAAGAATTGGCTGTGAATTCTGAAATTGGAACTGTTGGGGCTGCTCAAATGGTTGAATGGGTTGATTAAACTGCTGAAAATTGGGTTGATAGCAAGGATGATGTTGCTGGAAATTATTGTTCTAAAAGTTCTGAAGTTGGGGTTGACATTGTTGATTGAATTGCTGAAATGCCTGAGGTTGAAAATTCTGAGTGTCTTGCTGAAAATTCTGACCTTGAAACTGGAAATCTTGCTGACATTGTTGAAATTGTGGCTGAAAAAACTGATTTGTTTGTTGAAAATTCGAATAAGGCTGTTGAAAATTTGAATTGAACCCTTGCTGAAAATTCTGAAATTGTGGTTGAAACTGCTATGGTGGCTGCTGGAATTGTTGTGGTTGCTGGAATTGTTGTAATGGTGGCTGGTAAGTAGATGAATGCCTGTTAGTTATTTGTTAATTCACATGATTCACCCAAAACTTTAACTCTGACAGTGCACTTGTGATCTCTTTACAGTCCTCTGGTGAAAACATTTTGATCTTGCAGCCCTGTCACAAAACAAACAAGAAAAATGACAGCAACCGTATACAAAAGATAAAGCAATCAAAAATAGAATCAAAAGATATAATTATCAAGCACCACTACATTCCCCGGCAATGGAGCCAAATTTGGTAACCGCTTCAGCCCTGTTATGATTTCAAATACAATTTAAGTACCGAATTCCTCTAAACTAATGTAGCATAGAGTATCTCGAGTCGTCTCCCAACGAATGTAGTTGATGCATGATAATTCTCAATATCGTACGTTATTGCTTTTGGGGTTTGGATATGAAATTGGGTTTTGGATTTGAGAGCTATGACTACGAAATGAATAGTAGAGCAAGTATGAAATCTAGTTCTAATTAAGGAAAGACAATGCAGATAAGGAAATCTACTTTACCCTAACTACAATTGCAGCAAAGAAAGATAATTTGAAAGAAGCATTCAAAAAATAAAGCATTAATGAAACCTAGACATGAAGCAATACCTACAACATTAAAGAAATCTAATTTAACCTAACTTAATTGCACGGAATGAAGGACAAGAACATAAAGCAATTGAAAGAAACAAGATAAGTAATTGAAAGAGACAAGATAAGCAAGAACTTAAGCTAAACAGGAAACATGGAATTAACCCTATCTATAGAAACATTTTGTCGAACAACTTGCGAGCATGAATTAAAATTGCAAAGGTACGTGCCATTCGAAAATACAAGAGATCAAACTTGATACAAATATCAACAGCCACATTCAACAATCCACAAGCAACACTTAACAACTACAATTAATGAAACTAATCCAACAATCTTAACCCAATCTGATGATGAACTGCTGTGAAGGCAAAGCTACGAAGGAAAATTGCGAATAAGAAGTGCTGCTGAATCATGCTGAAGAGCTACTGGAATTGAAAGAGATCTGCTATGAAGAAGTCGAAACTAATGAAAGTTGGCTACTGAATTTGATGTGAAGTTGCTGAAAATTGGACTAAATTGCTGCGAAGAAGAAATGGTGCTGTGAAGAAATGGCTGCAGACGGCTGGAAATTGACCTGCTGAATCGAGCTGTGAAGAAATTAATCTACTAAAAAAAATGAAATCTGCTGGGATCGAATTGCAATGAAGGAAGCTGCTGAAGAATTAAGAACTATAAAGAATTAAACTGCTGAAAAGAGAAACTTGAAGGAATTTTGATCGCCGGCGGTGATGAAGATGGAGAGGAAGTCAGCTAGGTTCGGAACCACCAGAGCCCTAGCTGCGCGATGGCGTGCGGTGGAAATGGCTGGCTTCTCTCCGAACCCCGAAAGAGAAAACCTTTACTCTCTTCTCTTCGAACCCCGACAGAGAAGAGGTGGAGAATGGATACCGGCCGGCGGCGATGAAGGTGGAGGAGAACCGCCGGTGGTGAAGGTGAAGAAGATGATTGGAGATAGGAACCCCCTCGCCTCCATCGCTTCTCCCCGATCGCCTCCCTTCCGTGGTGTCGAGAAGACGATGCCCTAACTGTGCGCGATCGGCTCCCTTTTGTTCCTGCTACGCGTGGGCTCGGTCAACCAAGCCATAGCTTCAACTCTGGTCCAGCTCACCAAGCCAGCTCTCGAGTTCAGCCCAGCATTTGGTGGTTCGGTCTGCCTTGGGTTCACTCTAGCAGATCACAGCTCAGCTTGAGTTCAGCCCACTGTAGTTCAGTCCAGGTTCAGTCGGTTCGGTCCAGTAGTCTGATTCAGCTTTGGTTTGCCCAGCCTCAACCCAGAACTCACAGCTCAGAAGGAATTTAACAATGGACGGCTGAGATCGATTTGGCTTCATCCAACGGTCGGATCTCTTCAGATCTGAACCAAACTCCACAGATCCCAATCAATGGCCCTGATCTATCTATCCCCAGCTCAGATTAACTAGATCAGTGGTGGATGGTCCAGATCTTCCTTTTTCTTGAATGGATGGTCTAGAACATCTTGAGCTCGATCCAACGGTCAGATCACTTCTGATTTGGCTGAAATTTTCAGATCTTGATCTCTGGTCATGATTGATTCTATCTTGGACTCGGATCGACCAGAAATTGACTGATGGCTCAGATCTAGCCGTTCTCTGGAATGGATGACTCCTATTAATCCGATGCTTGATCCTTTTGATCTGGATCCAATCCTGACTCAAGTTTGACCCAATTTGATCTAGGTCCATGATCAATTGAAGCCTACAAAATGATATTCAAATTTAGTGCCAAAAATATCCCAAATATACAATGATTAGAATTAAAAGCCAAAATAGGGAAAATACATGAAACCTAATAAAATTACAAATTTAAGCATATAAAATGTGGATCAAACATGGATTTTAGAGCCGAAAATAATCAACAAAATGATGGTTATCAGTGGCCCGCCCTCGGGACATGTTGGAGTAATCTCCGGGGGTCCCACCGGTGGAGATTCCTACCGGGCAAGGAAGTCTCATACCCGGCGGCTGGAAAACTACTCAATCGGGACGAGTCAGAGCCAGGAGCACGACCCTACAATTTCTTTCAGTCCAGCAAACCTAGAAGAGGTGGAAGCTCCCCATGAAGATGCACTAGTAATCCTTGCCCGCATCACCAACTACGAGGTCAAGCGAATCTTCGTGGACATAGGAAGTTCCGTGAACATCCTGTACAAAGTAGCTCTGGACTAGATGCAGATCGACAAGGATGAGATGCTCCCGGTCTCGACCCCACTGTTCGGCTTTACGGGGTATCGAGTACAACCGATAGGGCAAATCACTCTATCGTTGTCATTGGGCAGCGACGCACTAGAGAGGACTAGGAGGACACCCTTCTTGATTGTGGACACTCCCTCGTCTTACAACACCATCTTAGGCCGCTCGGCGCTGAGTGTCTTGCAAGCGGTGGATTCTGTCTACCACCAGAAGATAAAATTCCCCGTGGGGGACCTAATGGCTGAAGTCAAGGGGGACCAGCTGGTGTCTCGGCGATGCTATAGTGGGGAGGTTAGGTCAGAGTCCCGGAAGAACCCAAGGGCTCCAGAAGGCTAGCTGGAGGAGGCAATCATGCACATGGGGAGAGGGACAAAAGGCTCAAGAGGCCCGGGCAGACCAACTATCTCCGACCCTTGCGTTCCCGATAAGATTTACCTTGCATATTATGTATCCGCCTGTGTATTTTTGCTGCCTTGCAGCGCATTCAAGTAATAAAGGAAGGTGCCCTCTCTGAAATGCCAATGTATAACCAAAGCAATAAAAACCCTAATACCTCGTGGTGCTGCGAATGCCCGGGGTACTTAGGCTTGGTCTGGGTGCTACGGACTCCCAACCAAGAATAAAAACCATAATACCTCGCGGTGCTGCGGATGCCCGGGGTACTTAGGCTTGGTCTGAGTGCTACGGACTCCCAACCATGAATAAAAACCCTAATACATCGCGGTGCTGCAGATGCCCGGGGTACTTAGGCTTGGTTTGGGTGCAACGAACTCCCAACCAAGAATAAAACCCCTAATACCTCGCGGTGCAGCAGATGCCCGGGGTACATAGGCTTGGTCTGGGTGCTACGGACTCCCAACCAAGAATAAAAACCCTAATACCTCGCGGTGTTGCGGATTCTCGGGATACTTAAGCTTGGTCTGGGTGCTACGGACTCCCAACCAAGAATAAAAATCTTAATACCTCGTGGTGCTGCGGATGCCCAGGATACTTAGGCTTGGTCTGGGTGCTATGGACTCCCAACCAAGAATAAAAACTCTAATACCTCGTGGTACTGCGGATGCCCGGGGTACTTAGGCTTGGTCTGGGTGCTACGGACTCCCAACCAAGAATAAAAATCATAATACCTCGCGGTGCTGCGGATGCCCGGGGTACTTAGGCTTGGTCTGGGTGCTACGGACTCCCAACCATGAATAAAAACCCTAATACATCGCGGTGCTGCAGATGCCCGGGGTACTTAGGCTTGGTTTGGGTGCAACGAACTCCCAACCAAGAATAAAACCCCTAATACCTCGCGGTGCAGCAGATGCCCGGGGTACATAGGCTTGGTCTGGGTGCTACGGACTCCCAACCAAGAATAAAAACCCTAATACCTCGCGGTGTTGCGGATTCTCGGGATACTTAAGCTTGGTCTGGGTGCTACGGACTCCCAACCAAGAATAAAAACCTTAATACCTCGTGGTGCTGCGGATGCCCAGGATACTTAGGCTTGGTCTGGGTGTTATGGACTCCCAACCAAGAATAAAAACTCTAATACCTCGTGGTACTGCGGATGCCCGGGGTACTTAGGCTTGGTCTGGGTACTACGGACTCCCAACCAAGAATAAAAACCATAATACCTCGCGGTGTTGCGGATGCCCGGGGTTCTTAGGCTTGGTCTGGGTGCTACGGACTCCCAACCAAGAGTAAAAACCCTAATACCTCGCGGTGCTGCAGATGCCCGTGGTACTTAGGCTTGGTCTGGGTGCTATGGTCTCCTAACCAAGAATAAAAGCCCTAATACCTCGTGGTGCTTCGGATGCCCGGGTACTTAGGTTTTGTCTGGGTGCTATGGACTCCCAACCAAGAATAAAACCCTAATACCTCGCGGTGCTGTGGATACCCGGGGTACTTACGCTTGGTCTGGGTACTACGAACTCCCAATCAAGAATAAAAACCCTAATAACTCGCGGTGTTGCGGATGCCCGGGGTACTTATGCTTGGACTGGGTGCTACGGACTCCTAACCAAGAATGAAAACCTTAATACCCCGCGGTACTACAGAAGCCAGGGGGACTTAGGCTTGGTCGGGGTGCTATGGACTCCCGACCTAGTGGTCAAGACCCTGATGCCTCGCGGTGTTTAAGGTGCCCGAAATACTTAGGCTCTACGCAAAAAAGGTTAACACAATCTACCTGACAAAAACGGAACAAGAAAGACATCAGAACATTAATACAGGCATGCACACATCAAAGGTAACAAATATTTTCCTTCATTCATATGGGAAATACATTGATGTCGACATCTCAGAGAAGTGTCAAGATACAATCAGAAGATCCGGTAAGGGAGATCACTCCTCTACTCCGACTTTTCTCCATCACTTCATCATTTCTGCAAGTCGCTTGGCCCGAAGCCGTCTTCCACTAGCGGATAATCGGGGACCCACGCGCAATAAAAACAACTGGGGGAACATATGTGTGTAAAAATTCCATCTGAAGACCCCGACTTTCTCTTCCCGCAAAGATGCATCCAACAACAAGGATGACTACCACCTTCAAAAGGAAGAGGATGGGGAGCAGCAAATACAACTCCCCTCCAGGCGATGGTATTGCACCATCCCCGGCAAATGCCATCAGATGCCCAAAACTCGAGGAAACGAGCAGTTCGGAAGAGGATGACGTTTGAGGCGAACAGGGGGCACACCGCCCGGGGAGGGGCAGATGATGGACCATCAGGAGATGTCATCTCCACTATGCTCCCCGGCAGAGCACATGATGTCTCTTCTGGACTCCTCGGCCAAACCCGGGGTCCCACCTCCACCAGGATCTTCTGCGAGACCCCAAACATCATCTCCGCTATGCTTCCTGGCAAACAGTGTGAAACACGTGGTTCCACCACCGCTAGGCCCTTTGGCAAGAAACACTACTATGTTTCCACTATCTTCCCCGACGGTGTCGACAACCCCTGCCGTAAAAAGAGGCGGAGGAAGGGGCACTGGCATAACACCTGTCCCGCAAAGAAACTATCAAGAGAAAGAAAGTGAAATGCATTGGGAAGAAGGGTTCACCTTTCCTCCCTTTTTATAGTGACCACCGCCTCTCCTCTCATCTAATGCGTGCGCGGCGCAGAAGCAGTGATGGACGCCCACCCTGAAGCATCGCGTCGATTGGTATGCCACCGCCGTGCCTGGGAACTCGCAACTCTTTATGGGTCAAGTTAAGGGATTGCTTGGGATGCGGAGAGGACAGTTCAGAATCCACCAACACTCTCTAAAAGAGAAGGGTTGATGGGGGCCCCACAGGGGAAGAATGGCAGGCCTAGTACTTGGGCTTGCGGGGTTAGCTTGGGAGATCCGTACCTAGGATTAAACCCGAAAACCCTCGATCTCTCTCTATTCTCCAAGTCCTTGAGGCAAAGATAAATGTGTTGGGACCGGGTGCATGTTGACATGGATACGGGCTCGTAATTTTAAAATTAATTACGTGCAGCGGAAGGTTTAGCATAAATAATTTCTCTAAATTATTTAACCACACATCTAAGCATGCAATTTTATCTTGTGTAGACATAATCATATATTTGAAATTTTGCAGAAACGTAAACTAATTTACGTATTACCTCGCGTAACTCGAAGGAAGGGACGAGATCCAACCGTAAGCGTCCCTTGGAAGCTCCACCTCTATTCGCGTCCACGCCGAGTATCTTTGGGATGGCTTTGCAAAGCCACGAGTTTCGTGTTCTTGAGAACTACTAGATTCTCCGAGAACCCGACAAGAAAAACCAAGAAAGAAGTCAGAAGACTAACCACAAAAGGATGGCCGACTGATGCTCCTTCTTGGGGCTGGTTGGCGCACGACAAGAAGAGGAGAAGAGAAGGAGAGAAAGAGAGGGAGAGAGCCTATGCCTTCATCTCTATGATTATTACCCAAGCCTTGCCTTGGGTTCTTTATATAGTGGCCTCTCAACCATCAAGCCTCTCAAATATAGAATAACTTATTCCATCATGCCAAGTTTGATTTTATATCATGGTTAAAATCATATTTTAATTCATGATAAAAAATCAATCAAGTCTCTTCTCTCCTATGAAATAAATTTCCTTATCATGGTAAATCAATCCATGATTGATTTTATAAAATAAACCAATCCATGGTTCATTTTAATTTCCATGAAAAAAAACCAAATCTTGGTTTATTATATAAAAAATTTATATCATCCATAATTTTATAAAACAAACCACACTTGGTTTATTTTCTAAATTGAACCAAAACTTGGCTCTCTCCATTTGTTGTGGCCGGCCAAGCAAAGAGGATGGAGGCCCTCTTTGGCCGGCCCATCCAAGCCAAGCCCCAATGAATTAAACTTATTTAATTCATCTATTAAGTCTTCAAAAGACTTAGCCATTTTACGCTTCCGATGCGTCTATGAAAAATTCAGATTCGACTTATCGTTTGGCTCAACCAAACTTAATCTCTCTTGATTGGAAAATCTATTTTTCAACTCGTTTTAAATCCCTCGGATTACTCGTAGTGCGTGTGACTAAATAGGCTTTCGATTTATGTTGGCCGTCTATAATTAATCAATTATAGAACGATCATGAGTGACACCTAGTAGTACATCATGATCCCCAATTAATTGAAAGATCAACGGATGACCTCAGAAACAATTCTGAAACCCTTCAGCAGCTATAATGAATCGTGCCCCATTCCCTTCACCATCTTATACCCACTTGGTTCAGGACATGGTCTATGTGTGTCAGTCCCCACTAGGCTGACTACGTCACACCTAGCCCAAGTAACGTTTTCTCGTCCTACGGATTCTAATTACTCTCATGTATTTATGAGATTCATACTCTGAACATGTCATGCTCTGGCCAGAGGCTTCGAGTAACAATCCGACGATAGGCATCGTGTATACATCTCCTCGCAAGGAGTGGTGAATCCTTTGTAGGTTGTTCAAACATCTTCGGGCACTTTGGCTTATACCCAATCATCCTGGGTCCACACCTCCTTGGAAATGCTTGCTTAAGATGTCAAAGTATAAGTCTCCATGACCAAGATGACTTGAACACCGCAAGTCAAAGGAACATCACACTTAAGCTGCAGTAAGAACTTCACTGACATATCTATATGTAGACTACCATATGAAGTTTTACAACCAGTCACTCCAATGAACTAGTTCCCTTAACTAGCATTCATGTTTATCTCCGGACATCTCAATGTCACCAGCCAGTGAGAATTAGCTGATTAGAGAATAACCCATGCTAGTCTCAACAGAATTGATAGTGTCCGTATTTATCAATTTATCGACTAGGGACAATTTCAATACTTCACAATTGCACATATAGAGATAATCACTAGTTGCGAATTCATCACAAATTCTCTCATGCTGTGAATTGTATTGCGGACATTCAGTAAATGAGTTAAGATCTCAATCAAATACATAAACATGTATACTCAAATAGTGAATATTCATTTATTAAAATAAATGATTACAATCATAAGGCGATTGCCTTAGGACACTTCTCTCATATCACTAACAAAATGACCCCGGGAGCCAAACACAAAAGCATGCGCGAGACCGTAAAGAATGTTATCATTGTCATCAAAGTGAGTACAACAGGGCCAGGCTCCCTGGTAATCACATAATCCTACAATTCTTGGCCCTCGGCAAGAAGTTCCTCCCAAACGCGGCCGACACTCATAAACTCATATCAGCATCTGGAGGCAAAAGTTGAGGCTGCTTCAACTGGTCAATGGCCCTGTGGAAGCCTTCCTTAAAGCGCTTCATTACATGGCCAGCAAGGATAACACCAAATTCATCTGATTCCAGGAACTTGGTTTCGAAGTCTGCCTCAGCCTCTCTATTGCTAGAAGCCTCAGTCGCCCGAAGGTCGCACAGCTTGGCCTCAGCAGCCTCCTTGGCACGCTTCAGCTATTCCATCTCGACGGACATTCTATCTTGCTCTGTCAGGGCCTCCTTGAGCCTGTCTGACGCGGGCCATACCTCCAATTGAGCCTGAGCCAGGTCATCCTCGAAGACCGACAAGTGATCAGACGCCATCACCAGGTCGGACTCCTTTTGACCGAGCTACCACGCTTGGGCCTGAACATGTGCGTTCAACCTCTCGGTCGAGGCCTCCATGAGTCGGATATCTCCCGACAACTTTTTCTCTCTCATCTGAAGTTGATCCCGCTCCTACGTCACCTAGACCAGGTCCTTGGTAATGGCCACCGCCCTCTCGGAGGCCAATCATTCCTGGTGCTGGGAACTATGTAGGGCGAACTCCTTGGCCATCAGGGTATTCAGCAGATGCTCCACCTTCGCCCATAGAGCTCAGTTGACCCCCGCTTGCATAAGTCCCACCCGATGCTCGTGGTCAGCCTCGTCCTCTGCTCTCAGGGCTCGTCGGATCAAGATTTCAATCTGGAGCAAAGCGTACAAGCCATGACCAGCTGTCAGGTAGTCTTCAGCCGCTTGTCATTGTACCAAGGAATTATAGAGCATACAAGAAAACATCATATGTAACAGTAGAATGCACCTTCAGAAGGGTCTCGCGGAGAGTGGTTAGAGGTCCTGCAGAGACTCATACGTCCGCTCCTCCCTGGGACCTTGAGGTGTCAGCTTGGCTCCTAGAAGGTGACAAGCCCCTACGCAGAGGAAGCAGTTAGACAATAGGAGCTCCAGGGGGCAATGTAGAGGGGTCGGAGTCACACTTCTCAGAACTGGAAGTCCCCCCAGACAAGGGCCCCTAGGTAGGAACCTCCTTCAACTGCACTGGGGGGAAAGAGTGCGTGGAAGCCTCCAATGCTGCATCCAACCTCTTTTGAAGACAGTCGAGTTTCATCCTGTATTGGGTGCGCAATACCTCCTTACCCTTCGGAGCCTCGGCAAGGTCAATTAAAGGAGAGCCGGGGACCGGGACGCCTGCCTCTAGAACAACAGCTGGCGGTTTGGGGGAAGATAGGGGAATATACTCCCCCCCCCCCCTCAAAAGGGGAAACAACCTCCTCAGGGGTAGAGGGAAGGGGGATGGGCCACCGGAGCGCAGCCTTTTTCATCATGGGCTCGGGCCTTCCAAAATTCGCCTCTTTTACCGACCAACAAATGGTACGATTGAGGGGGTAGTCGAGGGTGAGGACCCCTCGCTGATACCCTCCGGATGAACAACAGCCGGGGGAGATCACCCCCTGAAAGAAGATCCACCTGAGGGTCAATCGATGGACCAGAAGGCCCTTGGCTCGCAACGGGTGGAGGCGCAACAGCAGCCTCTGCCTTCCCGAGCGAAGCATGCTCGCAAGATGATTCAGCAGTCACCACTGAGGACTCAGCAGACACAAGGGGTGCATCAGGAGCGGCCAGCGATGGAGTCAGTGTCTCCTGGTTGGCCTCCTCCCACTTGATAAGTCGACCCATCACCCTTGAGAATATGACTTTCTCTGCAATAGCCAGACATAGAAACATCAGTTAGAACTAACGGGCATTGATGAAAAAGATGAACATACCGAGGCTGGGGCTGATCCGGGTCACTTGGGGCTAAGGCCCGCCCGGTACATGAGCTCCTCACTTTGTACCAGTCCAGGGCCACTGAACTCCATGCCGGAGAGTACGTTTCTAGAACGCTGGTATGCAGGACTTTAGAGAAACTCCCCTAGAGAGGGAGGAGTCGGTAGAACCTCTGTCCAACGAAGAGGACTGAAGGGCAACATAGGCAGTTGGATGAAGAAAAGCTTCTCCTTCCACCCTTTGTGTGAGGAAGGGAACCCTCCTAAGAACCTATGGCCCAGACGCGCAGAAAATCTAAAGACCCCTCGTGAGCTGATCAAAACGAAGAAAGAATAAAAAAGATGCGGAGTCAAGGGGAGGTCAAAAAGCTTGAAGATAATATACGCCCCCCATCTAAGCAAAAGCATTGGGAGCCATCTGGTGAAGGGAGATATTGAAATAGGAGGCTATATTCATTAAGAAAGGGGGAAGGGGGAAGCGGAGCCCTGACTCTACTTGCCCCCAAGAATAAGGTAGAAAAGACCACGGGAGGCTCCACTGGCGTCTGGTCTACCTTAGGGATAACCACCGTCATCTCAGCCGGGATGCCGTAGGCCTCAAGGGTTGCCTGTAGAGCCTCCGGTCTCACTCTCGAATAAGCAGACTCGTACCACTCAGCCCAGTAACCTTCCATGGTTCCTAAGGAAAAAGGCAAGGAGGAGGCAAACTACTTACATTCAAAAGAGTCCTTAGAAAAGAAGAAGAAGACGAGTTGCACCCAGCCACGAAGTCAGAAGTTGGTAGAACGTCTTCGCCTCCCCTTCTTATACCGAGGAAGCCACCTGCATGAACGCAATAGGGGCAAGGCACGTGAAAAGCAAGAAATTGCTACATCGGGGTAGCACCAGAGACAGTCATCTGTCGTGAGCCTGCTACAGCGGCGCACGTCAGTAAGAGGTCATGAAAAGGACCGTGGAAACACGTGGTGAGGAGGCATTCGCAAAGGGACCTTATCGCCATCAAAGAGCGCCATACACCTTTATAACGAATGGACAGGTATCATTGCAGTACCTCAAAAGCCAGGGAAGCATTTTGGGAAGAACAAAACCAGAAAGGGATTTCCTAGGGACCCGGGGCAACCTCTTCAATCCTAGGACCCCGTATAACTACTAAAGGAGCAGTAACGGGTGCCAAGACCCACTGGGACACAACTTCTTCACCACCACATTAGTCCGATCAGTCAGCTATACTTCCTTCGATCAAACTTGAAGGGAGGGATTTGTGATGGGGTTGAATAACCCGTGGCGGGCACGGGGGATGAAGAAGCTGTGTGGTAAGATGTGACGAGTCTTAGCGACTCCCCTCTTAGAGCTCTCGGGACACTCTTAGGAAGAGGAGCTTCTAGGGCCCCCTGCGGTAAGCATGCCCTGGAGGATCAGATCAGAAAACTCCTCCCGGGATTATCGCGAAAAGTCGGGTCCCGAGACCACCTCGGGGAAGCGGAATGCCCGCAACCGCCCGGGCCAGAAGACCCCGAGATAACCTTGGAGAAGCGGAGCCCAAGAAGCATTCGGCCTCAAGTAACGAACCCCCTTTATTCGGGTCTACGGATAGCCATCACCCGTTATCGTGGAGTCATCATGACTGATAAATGTCGCAACGGGTCGAACTTGATGGTGGTGTGGACCATTGCAAAGGTTATCCAATAACCGACAAACGAGGGAACGTGGCAAAGATCGCGGGACGCACGAAGGCAGCCGCCGCAGGTATAAAAGGTACCCTAGCCCCTCCAGTAAGGGGGTTATGCATTCTCTGCTACTCAAACATCTTTCTGTCATATACTTTTTCTCTCCATCGAGACACTGACTTCAGCGTTTTTTTTTTGGAAAAGAAGAATTTTATTTCAAGAAGTAAAGAAAACCGTATTAGAAGGGGGGCCAAACCTGACCTTCTAATATAGCATTACAAGGAAAGGAGACAATTTATTTACATTTAAGGAGTTCTAAAGGAGATTTAAATTGGAAAAATAGAACAGAACAGCCTTCCATTATAATTCAACATCAAACGCCATATACTCTTGGGATTTCCATAATCTTGTTGTTGAGAACGACATAAGAATTCTGTAGATTTGCAAAATTAACAACCTTTTTGTAAGCTGGAGCATTGTGCTAAGGAAGCAACAATGACAGTTATAAGCCTGCTTATGATCTTCAACCAAACCATAAAGTAAATCAGCTTGAACTATTTTTGTTTCTTCCTTGAATCAGATTTCAACATAGTTGGTCTATAATCAAGCATTTATAAGCCAACAGATAATATCCGGACTGCTTCAAGATCGACCCTTTTAAACTATTACCAAAGGGAAACACCAGATTCATTTGTACCAAAGGAGAACAAGACAGTATTAATGAAAAACCTCCAACTGATAGTATGCAGATATACGATGTCTGTATATCAATGGCAATTCTTCAGAAAATAAATAGCAGACTCTGCAAACCTATCTTGTCATAAATGTTGGCACCAACAAAACATAGCTTTATTTGCAAGTAGCAGCAAATTCAGAGGCCATTAACACAATTCATAACCAAAATTAGTCCAAAGCAGTAAACAAACTCAGCTATAAATCTTCACGAGCCATAATAAAAATATCTTGGATACCAGCTATAAAAGTGAGCGAAAACCTTGACATTCAAAGAATCAGACTTCCTTTGCATATATCAAGAGAAACCAAGTAAGTGATCTTAAATTTCTGAAAAACATTTCAAAACAATAACTGGAAACAATCAGGTATTTGCCTCAACTTAGGAAACTTCAGAGTTATCAGAAAGAGTCACATAAGCAGCCAAGGAAACAAAATACGAAATAAACTTTAACACTTTAAGGTATTTGGAATCAGAAAACCCTTTTGAATAGCTTCCTATTGATAATCCTAGAAATCCTTAGCTGCTAATTCCGAAGAAACAAGCATGGTAAATGAGTATAACACAAGGATCAGCCCATCATAAACCTCTCAGGTACCTATTTTTGAAGATAAGGATCCCTCTCAATGAAAGCAGTAAAAAATAGATTAACTTAGTTTTCTGGAAATCCTGATATAAGGCAGACCAAGTCTATCCAATTTACATATACCAAGGAGAGCTTTATCTATCTCTGTGGGAGTCAGTACTCTGTCCATAGGAAAAGAGAAAGCCTGATTTGCAAGGTAGTCTATAGCTGCGTTTGCCTCCCTGAACACATGCGTTAGGTGAACCCGATACTGTCTCAAAATGTATCTGATTTTTAGAATTAGGTTACGATATTCCCAAGACAGAGATGTGGATAGAAGAATTTTCAAAGCAACTGCCGAATCAGATTCAAGCCAAATTGGAGAACATTGATTACTTATACATAATTCCAGCCCCATTAGAATTGCGGTTAACTCTGCTATGACATTTGAACCCACTCCAATCATTCCAGCTTTTGCTAATATGATATGACCTTTATAATCTCGAATGATAACTCCATAAGAAGCAGGTCCTGGATTTCCTCTAGAACAGCCATCAGTATTAAGCTTAAAGCATCCAAACTTTGGTTTCCTCCATGGAATCATTGAGATAGTAGTTCGAACAATATTTTTTATTTGAAACCCCAAGGATTGAGCAACTTCCTTGTAGCCTTGCCAATGTTTTTGTTTGATCAGACCTGCTTCCATACCCAAATGTATATAGTTGATAACCTTCCAAATTATTCTATTTGCTGTCGGCTTAATACCTCGGTACTTTGAGTCATTTCTAGCGCTCCATAAATTCCAAATGACTAAAAAAGGAATAACCTCCTTGATATGACCATCAATCGCCCAAGCCAAATCTTTCATCCAACTATCTAGAATTTGGTATTTGTCCACACCAAATAATTGTGAAAAATGTTGCCATGTTTCCTTAGCAACCTCTCCATCATAAAACAGGTGGTTCCAAGATTCCATGAAAGTACAACATTGACATTTGGAAGCAAGATGTAGACCTCTTTCCTGTAATATCTCATCTAAAGGCAATCTTTTCTGTAAAAATCTCCAAACAAAAATAGAAGTACTTGGATAAAGCAGCTTACTCCAGCAGGCTTTCCATATCATATTGGGTTCTTGTACATTTCTTATTCTATTCCAAGTAGACTTGAGTGAAAATTTTCCATTAACTGTAGGGGTCCAAACAATATGGTCCTTCAATAAATAGCTATCTTTCTCCTCCATGGCAGGCACAACAATCTTCTTAATTTCCTCAACAACCTCAGTTGGCAAAATATTTCGTAGTTTAAAAACATTCCAACCCTGGTTGTTGAAGAACTCTGCGACCTTGCAATGAGGATTTCCAATTACCTCCCAAGATTTATATAGTGGACCTTGACTTAGCCAGGTATCAAACCAGAATTTCAGTTCACCCTTACCAATAATCCATCCAATATTTTCCTCTGCTAAGTTTCGGATGTTTATCAGCCGGCGCCAACAGGGGGAGGCTTTCCAATTTAATGGCACAACATTAGGTGCTGCTACCCTGCAATACATTTTTAATAGAAAAGAAGCCCATAGAGTTTTTTGTTCTCTAAATCTGAACCAAAGTTTTATTGCAGTAGCTGTGGCTACATCTGAAAGTCTTCTAACGCCCAAACCACCTTCCAATTTCGGCCTACATACCTCTGCCCAAGCAATCCAATGTGTCTTCTTTTTGGAGTTTGTCATTCCCCAGAAAAAATTAGCAAACAACATTTCAATTTGGTGCAAAACCGAAAATGGTGGGAGGAGTACCTGTAAGGTGTAGAAAGGTAACGAAGATAATACACTTTGTATAAGAAGTAACCTACCACCATGTGTGAGTCTTTTGATGTTCCATCCAAAAAATTTTTTCCTTACTTTCTCAATTAAAGGTTGGGAGTAACTTATCTTTCTTTTTCCAGCGACAATAGGAACACCCAAATATAAAAAAGGAGAACATCCTTCCGAGAAGCCAGTGACAAAAGCAATTGCATTTTTCCTGGCATTAGTGATACTTTTAGCAGGAAAAAACATACTCTTCCCAGCATTGATAGCTTGACCTGAGCATATTTCATAATCCTCTAAAAATCTCTTAATCCGCTTCACATTATTAATAGATCCATTCATTAGGATCATTATATCATCGCATAAGCTAGATGTGAAAGCTTGATATCACATCCTGAGGAAAAATAAAGATGTGGGAATTTACTAAATAAATCATCTAAACCTCTGGATAAAAATTCTGCAGCAATGATAAAAAGTAAGGGGGAAATAGGATCCCCCTGTCTCAGTCCTCGCTTAGAATGGAAAAAACCAGCTAAATGCCCATTGATTTTGATAGAAAACCAACATTCGGTAATACAACGCCGAATAAGTCCAATAAAAACACTCGAAAATCCAAAGGCTTCCATAATTTTAAAGAGGAAAGACCATTGTACTCTGTCAAAAGCTTTGGCCATATCTAATTTCAAAATTAGATTTCCACCTCTCACGTGGTGATTCAACTTATGATTAAATTCTTGAGCCAACAAAATATTATCTGAGATCAATCTACCTGAAATAAAACCACTTTGTGAAGGAGAAATAATTTTGTCCATGATAAGCCTCAACCTTGTAGATAATAAGTTGGAAATTATTTTATTAGAGACGTTACATAGACTAATAGGTCTGAAATCCTTCCATTGTTGAGCATTATCCACTTGGGAATTAGGATTATCGTGGTAGCCGCCATACCTCTTGGCATTGAGTTGCCTCGAAAGAAATCTAAAACTACTTCATGAATATCCCTTTGATAATTTCCCAACAAGATATATAGAATTCAACCGAAAACCCATCTGGACCTGCAGCGCTGTTCTTTGACATTCCCCATACTATTTGCTTTATTTCTTCCATATCTGGAAAAACAGTGAGGTTAGCATTATTAGCATTATCAACTAAGGCAGGAATATGATCAAAATTCACATCATGACAGTTATAATCCTCTCCAGATAGCAACTTTTCAAAATAAATGGCTGCTGAAGAATATATTTGCTCCGGTTTATCTAGACAATCACCCTCCTCCCATATTCGAAAAATCCTGTTAACCATTCTTCGTTTTTGAACCAAACCATGAAAGTATTTTGTATTTCTTTCGCCTTCCACTACCCATTTTGCAGCAGCCCTCTGTTTCCAAAACATTTCCTCCATGTTTAAAGTTTTAAATAGTTGAGCTTGTTTTTGAGATCTGCTGATTTTATTTTCTTCCAAGGGGTTTAAATCAAAGCATTTTTCTGCTGCCGCAAAGTCCCTCTCAGCTTTAGTAACATTAGCATGTATATCACCAAAAACTTCCCAATTCCACCATTTCAAGTGTTCTTTGAGTCTTTTTAATTTGGATTGAAATTTCTTCAGCCCATGTGCAGCAATCGGCAGCAACCAATTAAGCCTTACCATTTGTAAAAATTCATGATGCTTTGTCCACATGGTTTGGAATCTGAAGGAAGCAGTTGGCTTAGGGAATTCCGGAAAAGTGATAAGAAATGGACAATGATCAGAACAAGCTCGACTAAGATGTTCTACACGCACTGAAAAATCATGATCATTCCATGAAGAAGATATAAGAACTCTGTCAAGGCACTTCCAAATTCTATTATTTGTCCAGGTGAATCTATCACCAACAAAGCCCGCATCTAACAATCCAGCTGATATTAGAAATTCATTAAAATCTTGTACCGGCCCCAGTTTGGAAAGATAACCTTTAGAATGCTCACTAGAATTAGCAATAATATTGAAATCTCCTCCCACTAGCCAAAATACATTATCATCAGGCTTGATTTCTAATAATTTTTCTCAAAGAGTTGCTCTTTCCACTTGAGAACATTTAGCATAAATGATAGTTATTAACATTTTGATTGGAAAAATAGAAGAACAGATTTCCATATGAAGTAGCTGATCATGGTAAAATAAAATTTCACATTTAATGTTTGTATAAAAAATAAACCAAATCTTACCAGAGCAATTAGATATAGCTGTATCAAAACCCAAACTTCTGGAAATAAAGGTATCATCCAGCTCAACAAATGGCTCAAGAATACTTAAGAAATTAAGATGATGAACCTTCCTTAGGAAATGAGCTCTGCGCAAGGATGCAGGATTGTCTATCCCCCTTATATTCCATATCAAACCTGACATTTAAAAACATGATGAGGTGGAAACCTTTTGCATTTGAGCTTTACTCCTAGTAACCCTGCGATCCTCCCTTGTCATATATGTAGCATTGGGAAACTTGTTATTTTTATTTGAATTTATAAATCCTGAAACCCCTGATAGCTGCCCTGCTCCTTTTCCATATGAGTTCGGAATCTCTAGTGATTTGGAGGACTCTATAGGTTTAAACTTTTCATTTATTCTCGCAACAGCCTTACCCCTGTTCTATTTTTCAAAAGCCGCATCAGTAGTTTTTTGAATGTTCCCCTTATTTGGACTATTAACCAAATCCAAAGATGATCTCCTTTGCAATTGTATTTTATTTCTGGTGTTCAAATCATCTTCTTCGTCAAAATTTTTTGAAATTTCTGAATAATTTGCTTCTTCCTGCTCTTCCCAAAAATTGCCATCTTCCTCCTCATCTAAATCATCAATTGGATTATTCTCTGCCAATGAATGACCATAAAGAGAACCAGACTGAGATTTTTCAGTATTTCCAACTTCTGCTAGCTGATTCTACTGAATTAAAACCTCTAGCCGAAAGTAATACACCTTGTTGTTTTCCTGTTTCCTTGTCCACTTCTTCAAAATGTATATTACTGAAAGATACCTTAACCTTACCTTTCCCCTGTTCATTGTTATTTGTGACATCTTTGTTTGCATCATCAAGGTCTTTATCATTACCCACAAGGCCAACAGGATTACACATTTCACCTTGATCCTCCTCTTCTAAATCATTCAAAGGCTGAAAGTAATTTACAGCACCTTCATTTACCTTCTGCTTATTTCCAGAAGCATCTAACAAAGAACTTTTCTGAACCCATTTCTGTTTCTCTGCTCTTTTAAAGATCATACTTTCATCTTGCGTGCTAAAGTGTGCTGCAGCTGAATCATTATCCTTTTTCCTGTTTGAAAACAGTCGCAAATCACCTTCAATCAAATTTGAGCCATTTCTATCAGAATTCCACATTGGCTTAGGCTTGTTTCCATTAACATAACATTCTTCTAAAGCATGCCCTAAATGCTTACAATTAGTGCAATATTTTGGTTGTTTTTCATATATGACTTTCTGTAATCTTTTCTCTTCACCAATACCAATCCAAAAATCTTCCACTCTAGGTTTCAATAAATCAATTTCTACACAAACGCGAGCAATCGAAAGTCTAGAGCCATTTGCAGTGCCTTCATCAATTTTGATTGGTTTTCCCACAATTCGAGCCACCGAAAATAAACTATGTTTGTTAAACATATGTATTGGCAAATCTGGTAATTGAATCCAAATGGGAACTACTGATGATTCTGTATCGTAAGAAAAATGCGGCGACCATTTGAAAATTCTTAATGGAACACCCCCAATAAATCATACTCCTCGACCCCAAATCCGAGCCATGTCCTCATTAGAAGATAAATGTATAAAAATGTATCCAGCTCTCAGAAATCGGATGTTATAAGAGGTAGAGAGACCAAAATTTTGAAAAGCTTGTAGAATAATCTCTTGCTTAAATGGGGCGCCAACCTGAGAATTTCCCAATTAGAGCATATTGATAAGAGATCGACATACCTGCGATTTCCTCCTCCGAATAGAAAATTCCAGACTTATTATTATAGATAATGATAGGCTTGAAAGCAGATCCAATATCATCGAAGCTCTTCTTAGATGCACGAGGAGAAACAGGCTTAACAATTGTCGCATATGATGGAATCTGCCCCGCTGTTTGATGGGAAGGAGAAGATGGAGCCATTGATGTGTTCTTATCCATAGAGGGATTAAGATTAGGGTTTGCAATAGCAGATGACTGCCCTCCCGTCCCTGACAGCTTTGCCCCAATATCAGCAATCTGACACTCCACACTGTGAACGACAGGTAGAGGAGGGAAATGAGATGTGGAGGAGGGAAGAGGAGGTTGAGTAGAATCCATCGCCGGCGTTAGAAGTCCGCCGGCGGCCGAAGCCGGCAGAGAAGACGACGCGCGCCTAAGCCGCGAGAGTCGCCTTTAAAATCGCCAGGAAGAATAAAAAAATCGCCCTCCGCTGACTTCAGCGTTGGATTGAGCTCCGCCGGACAACCTTTGGCGTGTTCCCCTAATGCTCGTGTTGATCTCGCAGGGCGCAGAGTTCCTTCCTTCACGTCAGCATCCACGTGGACTGAACCCTGGTGACTGGCCGTCGACGTTAATTCCTTCCGGAATCGTATATATTTTAAACGTGGCTTGAGCCCGACAGAAGCCATATCAACCTTCAATTTATACCATTATGCCATCCTTGGCATAGCGTATGATTGGGCTAGCACCATCCTTCAAGACCCCCTCCCCCCGCGCGTGTTAGGCTGATAAGGAGCTATAATAATAACAATTATTATTATTATTAATTGATATTAGATGTTTATTTTTTTTAAATCTATTAATTCTTGAGTGGTTGGTTCGGTTCCGTACAATGCTTATCAATAATTAATAAATTTTTTTCAATCAACCTCGGACGATCGGCTCGATCATACGAAAATTTTCCATCGGCCATCAGGGTAAATCGAAAAACGCTCATAGTAGACGGTCTAAAAGATTAGGGAGCGTTTGGTTTACATTTTTCAATCTGTTTTTCATTTTTATTTTTTTTAAAAAAAAATGTGATTTTCTTATATTTGGTTTGTATTTTCTAGCTTTGTTTTCTAGAAGAAAATATAACGTTTTCTGAAAAACTGAAGAATGAAAAAAAAATTATTTTCCAAAAAATTAAAAAATGTAATTTTCTGATAAATGAAAATAAAATATGACATAAACCAAATGCTCCTTTAGCGTCCTAGGATTCGTTGGAGAAAAAATGACTGTAAATGCTTATAAAAAAAAATGATGAACCAGGCAGCAGACAAATTGAACCTGGGGTGACCGGCCCGGCCCCACGGAAGTTTTCCACCGGTCACCAGGGTAAATCGGGAAGCGCTCGCGGTGGCCAATCTAGAAGCCCAGCGGCCCAGTGTTCGCGCCCCATTTGGAGAAAAAATTCCTGCAAAATGCGCCGTAGCTGGGGATCGAACCGCGGATGCGTAGGTTAATAACTAGTGACCTTACCGCTGCATCATAGCCCCGGGGGCAAAGATTTTCTACCGGGAGGTGTCTGTGATAGTCTACATAGATCGGCTATTTTTTTCAATAAAAAAAATCCTATGATTCATTTTAGCTGACGTGCGACTATGAAATTGATAGAATCTGTGCTTTGGAACTTTAACCAATAGGATCCAATTCCAATTGAGCTTGCTAGGCATATGACGCAAACCAAGCTGGATTGAGCAGGCTTAAAGGACGCCCAACCTGATTGCCAGGTCGAGCTATACGTGGCCATTTCAAAAATTAATTATTAAATCCTATTTTAAAGGGTCTTTATTAAAATTTCGAACGTCGCTATACAATTAAATATTATTTCTATTTTTTAAATTCCTATTTACGAGGGATATTAAAAATTGACGTTTGATGCATAAAATTAAAAAGCGACGTTCTGAGTTTCAATTCTATTTAAAATCTTAATATTTATATCCCCATTATTATTTAAGTCAGTCTGATAATATTTAAAAATACTTCTCAATCTAAATTAGAATAATCAATGCTGCAAAACTTCTCATTTTGTTAAAAATTGGTTATAGCAAATTTAAAATGGATAAATTTGTAGAGGAATACAATATAATGCACCTGCTCAAAAACTTTCATTTTTCACTTCAGCCAGAAGTAAACCGAAAACACCATCAAATCATACATAGTCACTATATTTAACGATCGAATAGTGATTGAAACAAAATATTGTTAAATTTCGTCGTAGATTGATTTAGTGATCGAATTAAATTTTCAATCGCTAATATTTATTTAACAACCAAATAGCGACCAAAACAAAATGTCATTAAATTTCATCGCAGTTTGATTTAGTGATTGAATTAAACTTTCAATCGCTAAATTAGCAATTGAAATATACTTTTGGTCGATCGATAAAATTTTGGAGCTAACATTTTGTTTCAATCCGCAAATTTACAAACGAAAAATTACTAGTTCATCGATTAGCGACTGAAAATAAATTTTAATCGCTAAGATTTGAACCCAAATTTAAAATTTTATTCTGATTGTAAATTTTCAAACGGGAAAAATTATCGTTTCACAAATTAGTGACCGAAATTAAAAATCGGTCGCTAATTTTGGGGCTGAATTAATTTCGGTTGTTAAATTTTTGAACCGAATTTTAATTTTAATCGTAAATGTTTGGGGCTAAATTTTAATTACGGTTGCTAATTGATAATTTTTCCGTTTGTAAATTTACGGCTGAGATAAAATTCCGGTTCAGAATTTAGTGACCAATGTTAAATTCGAATGTTAACTTTTGTAAAATTCCAATAGCACTTTTCCTCCTTCCCAGTTTATACCCTGTTTACGTCAACATATCACAAACAATACATAATAGATATACAGCACCAACAATATTAAAATTTTCAACATCTATCCTAAACCATATTGCAATCAATATCCACACAATACAAATTTCAAACCATCATGCACGGTACAACTAATATCAACATTCACATCCTGAACCATATCTCAAACAATATCGAAATAATACTAACGTCAAAACATAAAATATCTAACGACAATTTATCAAAAAGCATACGTAACAATTGAAAATTACCAAAGGGCGTCCCATGATTTCTATTTTACCAAAGGACGTAACCATTTAAGTGAACTTCCTATTATACCCTTGGCGCCACAAAATGCCTTTTCCATTCCTATTTTCGAGACATTCGAACCATTTTTGCAGTAAAATAATAATATGTGGTTCGGATGACAAGGTAGTGGAAATTTTGTCAGCCTATATAAATATTACTATCTTGCACAAGTCGAATCATCATGAGGGTACGTATATATTTCGACCTTGCACAACTCAATTCATCAAGGCAGCTGAGGAAGATAGGTGTTGAAGGAGAAAAAGCAAGCAACAGATTGGTAACAAATATAAATAGTAATGTACGTATGATTGTCATAATTGATATTGTATCAGACCTAGTTTTATACTTATCAACTCTTGCTACAATTTTTATGTTTGGAGGAGTCTAAGAGTGATATGCATTACATAATAAGGGCTCTCTGAAATTTGTTAAACTTAAGATAAATAAATGTTTGAAATAAATGCTTGAATTCGACCTAAGAGTGATATATTACCATATCAGGCCCTAGAAGGACCAGAAATTAAAGGAGTTCAGTCCCTAGGAGTGCATGATATCATTAGATTTAAGGCCCTAGGAGGGCCTAAAATATGTTGTTTTCAGGCACTGGGAGGGCCTGAAAAAAAAGGAATTCAGGTCATCCCAGGGACTGAAATGAAAAGATTTTAGGCCCTTATAGGGGCTGAAATCATTGGATTTGAGGGCCTGAATCAATATAATTCAGGCCCTCGAAGGGCCTGAAATATACTGATTTCAGGCCCAGGCAGGGCCTGAAATAAAAAGAATTCAGGCCCTGTGAGGGCCTGAAATAAAAATATTTCAGGCCCTCCAAGGGCCTGAAATCAGTATATTTCAGGCCCTCACAGGGCCTGAATTCTTTTTATTTCAGGTCCTGCCTGGGCCTGAAATATTTATATTCAGGCCCTCATAGGGCCTGAAATCATTATATTCAGGCCCTCACAGGGCCTGAAATATAATGATTTCAGGCCCTGTGAGGGTCTTAAATCAAAATATTTCAGGCCCTCAAGCCTTCCTAGGTCCTTGATTATGATTTTCGAAGTTTGCTAAATGTAATTGTAATTTATTTTTTAGGGATGATAATGTTGTTGACGAAATTCTCTCCGAAATATGGAATACTCTTGATGATAATGCTGTCACGGGGAATGGATCAGAAATTACAAGGAATTTGACAATTGATCTAAATGAAGAAGCAACTAATATAGAAGGTGAGGGTTTGAATTCTTCTACAAGAGTTGTTGAATTCTTTGAGCCAACCTGGAGTGGGGAGGAAGGAATTGAAATCTCGAATGCAGATGAATTAGAACCCATTACAAGTGTACTAGAATTCCAAGCCGATGATATGCAGATTGAGGAATATGAATTCCCCCCAGATGAGTACAGTGACTTAGAGGAGGAGTTTCTATTAGCTGAAGATCCTTATATTTTAAATTCTCGATTGCTTGCTGGGCTAATTGGAGAGGTAGAGGCAAGAGATGAATATGAATTTTTTGTGGGGCAGATATTCGTATCTAGAGAAGAATCCAAGAATGCACTTGTCAAACATGTCATGGTTAAGCATATGAGATATAACCCAGTTGACACCCGAAAAAATAGAGTTAAAGCAGTGTGCTTCAACCAACCATGTACATGGAGAGTAGTAGCAAGGGGGGAAGTAGAGTTCACTGTTACAAAATATATAAAGGAACACCAATGCAGAACTGTTAGGGAAAGTGCTGATCATCATGCATGCTCTTCATCATTTGTTGCTTCTTTTGTTGAAGAGCAATTTCTTCATAATGAACAATACAAACCAAGTATGATTATATCAGATATTAAAGCTAGATTTGGAGTGACCATATCATATAGAAAAGCATACATAGCTAGGGAGAAAGCATTGAAAAAGGTTGTTGGAGATTATGATGAGGCTTATAGTGATCTTCCACAATATCTGCGTGAGTTAAGAGCTAGAGATCCTGAAACGTATGTGACACTATGCAGGAATGATGACAATCAGTTCCAGCGGTGTTTTTGGGATTTTGGTGCTTGCCGAAGGGTGTTCAGGTCTTATTTGCGTAGACTTATCGGAATTGATGTCACACACCTAAGAGGAAAATATCCGGGAGTAATGTTGATTGCAACGACGATTGATGGTAATGACAATGTTCTTCCAGTTGCCTTCGCAATAGCTGAAGTTGAATGTGGGTCTGCATGGGAGTGGTTTTTGGAGCATACAAAGAGGTTCTTTGGTGTCGATGATCACTCAATCACCATAGTATCAGATAGACATCGGGGCATTATATCAACAATTAGAAAAGTCTACCCAAACGCGCATCATGCCTTTGGTTGCCACCACATGTGTTGTAATATGGTAACTGATACTGGAAGTAGAGCTGCTGTAGGTTTGTTTTGGGCAGCAGCACGAGCCAACACAACACTCCAATATGATATGATAATGCAGACAATGCTTGAAAAACATCCAGTTGCCCATAAGTGGCTTCACAATATTTGTAGGATCGGGTTGGTCCGGCTAGAGGGGGGTGAATAGACGGTTAAGAAATAAGATAAGAGATCATTCGTCTTTAAAAAAAACTTGGTTGCAACTCGGTCGTTGCTTCCAAGACGGTTGACGCACAATCAGAAAATCTCCTTGTGGCGGAGAAGCCTTACAACTGAAGCACACTTAGACTTAAAGAAATTATAGAATGAATTGATTTCCTTGAATCTAAATCTCTAAGTCTATTTATAGGTTGAGTGATATGATCTTGATCGTTGATACAAGATTGAGTTGCATCTTGATCGTAGATCTAAGATTATCTCAACCAATTTTTAAACTCTAATTAAAATGAGATAAATATCATTATCTCTTTAATCGGCTTGAAAGCTTCGGATGGCAACCGGCTCTCCACGCGTGCTGAGATCAACCAACGACTTGAAAGCTTCGGATGGCAACGGGTGACAACCGGCAATCGTCTTTATCCTTTAATCCGTACTGTAGCCATCCAATTCCGTTTGAATCGGCTGAGCTTCCGATTAAATCAACTGTAGCCATTTAAAGCCCCGATTGCTTGCCTCCACTTGTAAGAAGCACAACTAAAAAAACTTTAATTAAACGAACGTTGAAGCTTTAATAAAACAAAATTAAGAGAACGTTAAATTGAAACTTTAATTAAATTAATAAAGTTTCAATTTTCAAATAATTGAAACGTTCAAAGCTTTAATTAAAATAATTAAAGTTTTAATATAATTAAAATTTTATTATTTTAATAGCAAGTCAAATGTTGACTTGATAAAAGTCAACTTAGTTGACTTTTTGTCAAATCGTCGATTGGGTGATTTCCGGCCAACCGGAGTTAGGTTCACCCGAACCCGACTCCGGCCTTTCGCCCCTCGAGCGTCCTTCCTCCCGGCTTCTCGTCCCTTGGACACCGCGCACGTCCTTCTCGCTCCACCGGTGTACTCTTTCGTAGTTTCCGCGTCCCTCGGATTGTACCGAGCCCGTCGGCTCACTTCCCCGTACAATCCTTCTCGTCCGCTACGTCTTACGCTCGACTTCCTCCGTACCTAAGCTCCTGCACACTTAGCAGAGGGATTAAACACACAGGACCTAACTAACCTAGTTGATCACATCAAAACCAGCCGGGGCACCAACAATATTGACCCTAAAAGGTGGGCAAATGCACACTTTGTTGGGACCGGGTGCATGTTGACATGGATACGGGTTCGTAATTTTTAAATATAATTACGTGCAGCGGAAGAATTAGCATAAATAATTTCTCAAATTATTTTAACCACGTATCTAGCATGCAACCTTATGATGTGTGGACATGATCATAAATTAAAATTTTGCAGAAAGTAAACTAATTTACTCAATACCTCGCGTAACTCGAAGTAAGGGACGAGATCCAACTGTAGCGTCCCTTGGAAGCTCCGCCTCTATTCGCGTCCACGCCGAGTTCTCTTCGGGATGACTTCGCAAAGTCACGAGTTTTGTGCCGATGAGAACTACTAGATTCTCCAAAGGCACAACTAGAATATCAAGAGAGAGAGATGGAAACTAACCACCAAGTAACGGAATCAAGATTCCGGGGAAGGGAAGGAGGGAGTCGCGACCCGCTTCTTCTTCTTCTTTGGCACCTTCTTGGTGGAGGAGGCTCACGGCAACCCTAGGCGGTGCGCCGACCCTAGGGGAGGAGAGAGGGTGCCGACCCTAGAGAGAGAAAGAGGCGCCGGCCCTAGAGAGAGAAAGGGGGCGCCGACCCTAGAGAGAGAGAGGGAGAGAATAAGAGAGAGAGAGAGAGCTTGCTACTTTATCTCTTGATTGGAATTCAAGCCTTGCCTTGGTTCCTTTATATAGTAGCCTCTCCATCGCCAAGTCTCCCTTTTAACGGAATAAATTTTCATAAGAAATTTATCCTATAAATTTTCTTATGAATTATTCTGTTATGCTAAGTTTTATTATAACTAAATTTATAATAAAAACAAACATATCTCTCCTTTTATTATGGAATAAAATTTACAAGAAATTTATTATATAAATTTTTCTTATCATGGAAAAATCAATTCATAATTGATTTTATAAAATAAAATAAACCAATCCATGGTTCATTTTAATTTCCATAAAAAGAATAAATTTATTATATAAATTTTCTTATCATAAATTTCTTTATATAAATCTCTTTATATAAATTTATTTATCCATAATTTTATAAAACAAATCGCGCTTGATTTAGTTTATAATTTAAACCAAATAAATTGGTTTCTCTCCTTGTGGTGGCCGACCAAACCAAAGAGTGTGGGGACCCTCTTTGGCCGGCCAAACCAAGCCGTCTCCTCGCGAATTAAACTCATTTAATTCGGCCAATAAGCCTTCAAAAGACTTAGCCATTTTAAGCTTCCGATGCGCCTCTGATAAATTCAGATTCGACTTATTTCTCTTGATCGGAAAATTCAATTTTCAACTCGTTTTAAATCTCTCAGATTACTCGTAGTGCGTGTGACTAAATAGGCTTTTGATTTATGTTGGCCATCTATAATTAACCAATTATAGAACGATCATGAGTGACACCTAGTAGTACACCATGATCCCCAATTAATCGAAAGATCAACGGTTGACCTCAGAAATAATTCTGAAACCCTTCAGCAGCTCTAATGAATCGTGCCTCATTCCCTTCACCATCTTATACCCACTTGGTTCAGGACATGGTCTATATGTGTCAGTCCCCACTAGGCTGACTATGTCACACCTAGCCCAAGTAATGTCTTTCTCGTCCAATGGATTCTAATTACTCTCATGTATTTAAGAGACTCATACTCTAAACATGTCATGCTCTGGCCAGAGGCTTTGAGTAACAATCCGACGATAGACCTTGGGTATACATCTCCTCGCAAGGAGTGGTGAATCCTTTGTAGGCTGTTTAAACATCTTCGGGCACTTCGGCTTATACCCAACCATCCTGGGTCCACACCTCCTTGGAGATGTTTGCTTAAGATGTTAAAGTATAAGTCTCCATGACCAAGATGACTTGAACACCGCAAGTCAAAGGAACATCGCACTTAAGCTGCGGTAAGAACTTCATTGACATGTCTATATATGGACTACCATGTGAAGTTTTACAGCCAGTCACTCCAATGAACTAGTTCCCTTAACTAGCATTCATGTTTATCTCCGGACATCCCAATGTCACCAGCCAGTGAGAATCAGCTGATTAGAGAATAACCCATGCTAGTCTCAACAGAATTGATAGTGTCCGTATTTATCAATTCATCGACTAGGGACAATTTCAATACTTCACAATTGCACATGTAGAGATAATCACTAGTTGTGAATTCATCACAAATTCTCTCATGCTGTGAATTGTATTGCGGACATTCAGTAAATGAGTTTAAGATCCCAATCAAATACACAAACATGTATACTCAAATAGTGAATTTTCATTTATTAAAATAACTGTTTACAATCATAAGGGGATTACCTTAGGACACTTCTCTCATATTACTAACACACTTTACAGGGAGAAGGTACAGAATGCTTACCACGAATTGTGTGGAGAGCTTAAATGCTTTGTTCAAGTCTACACGTGAGCTTCCCATAAACAGGTTAATTGATAATACAAGAAGAAAAGTTGCTCAATGGTTCTATAACCGTAGAGAGGAAGTCTCCAAATGACATGTTGCTTTGACACCTTATGCTACAAAAGAAATGGATTCAAGGAGAGAGAAAGCAAGAGCTTATAAGGTTCACCCTTACTCTGAATCAGAAATGGAAATAGAAACATGGGGCACTTCATACATTGTTGATTTGGAAAAAAAGTTTTGTCATTGTGGGGAGTTTCAAATTTCAGGACTTCCTTGCTCACATGCTATTGCCGTAATCATTCACAGGAACATGGATACACTTCCTTATTGTGAGCATTATTTTTATTCTGAAACTTGGAAGTGGGTTTACATGGATCGTATTTTCCCTTGTAGAAGCAAGCAGTTTTGGCCTATTGGAGTAAACAACATTACAGTTCTATGTCCCCGTAGCCTTGTGCAGCCTGGTAGACGAAAGAAGGCACGGATAGAGTCCAGACACAATGGCAAGGTCAAACTAAAATGCAGCTGGTGCAAACAACTTGGTCATAATAAAAGGACATGTAGAATGCCGCCAGCCCCAAGGTCTTGAGTTGATTGGTATATGTAGTGACCCAATATTCTGATTGAAGTGTATATTTTGTATGGAGGATAACTGAATGTATATATTTTGTATATTGTACAACTATAGTATTGTCAAAAAACTAGTTGTTGTTAATGTTGTGACTTGAAGAAGTATTTCAATATTATGATACATTTCTTCTTGTGTATATTTATGTAAGCAGAATTGAGCAGTTGTGAAGTTTTCGGATTTTGAAACCCACAATAATGTTATTTCAGGTCTTGAAGTCCTGAAGTCCTATGGTTTGTGAATATATGTCATTTGAGACCCTTTATTTGTTTGCTTTGTTGAATCATTGTTCTGTGCCAACTGATACTGTATTAACACGTAATTGATAATCATTAAGACTATGTTTGGAGACCAAAAATACCATCTCCTAGCTATCTAAACTCTAACTAATGGTAATGAGTTTTGAGAAATCAAAATATCATAGGTCCATGAAACAAACCTCCTGTTGTGCCAAATTCTGAAAATATGAGGTAATGATGTGGATGGAATTAAATTGTGGTATGCAATGTCTATGTAGGTACTCTCCTTTTTGTTTAATATTAAAAATAATTTCACAACATGTATATTTATATAAAATATTTAATCATTCTAATATTGAATTATTTGAAATCTGAAATGAGATTATTGTGTCAGGCCCTGCGTGGGCCTGAACAATATTATTTCAGGCCCAGCTTGGGCCTGAAATGGAATTATTTCAGGCCCAGAGTGGGCCTGAAATTAGATTATTTCAGGCCCAGCGTGGGCCTGAAATTAGATTATTTCAGGCCCAGCGTGGGCCTGAAATTAGATTATTTTAGGCCCACGCTGGGCCTGAAATGATATTATTCCAGGCCCACGCTGGGCCTGAAATGATATTATTTCAGGCCCAGCGTGGGCTATGATTTAAAATTAGGGTAGAGGAAAAGTAAGGTTCAATATTGCTTATAGTATCGACAAGAGGACAGATTATAGATTAGAGATTACACAATAACAAGGATCGAAAGCAAAGCTCCATTGGAGTATCAAAATGGTTTACATACATTATAACTACAAACATATATTGTTTGTCATTAAACTTACATTATACAACTGAATCATTTTGTTTCAGGCCCTAAGTGGGTTTCCTAAAATGCTTTTGTTTCAGGCCCAATGTGGTCCTCAATTCAAATGATTCTTGCAAAAGCAAGGTTCAATATTACTGATGGGTTCCACAACAATTACAGATTACAGATCATATATGAGACAAAAACAATGATCCGAAGCAAAGTTTCATTGATTTGAAAAGGAGTACATGGATTGTATAATTACAAATATACAATGTTTGTGCTCACAATTACATATGCATAGTATGAACAAAAACTCTATTTACAGATTTAGCTTCCAGCACTTGTCTCTCATTATTTTATAGCCCACCTGAAATCGATAATTTTTCATTTCCTTTTGGCTAAAATCTGTAGATCTTTGAAAAACTAGACTTTCTGCATACCGCATCATGAAAAATGCACAATCCGACCTGAAAAACCAATATTGACATTGTTGTCATCTTATAAAACCAACCATGAAATGCATTGTTATTTTTAACAAAAATAAACATCCTCTTACGATCTGCTTTGGGTGGGTCCTTGTATAACAATTTTAGTAAACTCTGTACCAGATATGGAAGACAATCCTTTATTCCATGTCTTGTAATAAGACCAGTTCAAATTTTTGAAAAACGCCACCTACACAGATATGACATTAGTAACAATTATATTGGTATGAAACTTTTTGTTGAGGTATATCTATGAAATAGAAAACTTACAGTTTTTTCAAATTTAGCAGTGTACCCTTCTGTGGCGCCGAGAGAATTATAATGATAGATACTACCTTCCACGAGGTCAATAACCATTAGATGCCAATGATCATCTGCATTATTTAGAGGACAGATGATATATCTAATCGGCTTATCCGTATCAGTAGCAATAGTTTGTTCAAAAGCCTGAGCGTGAATCACCTCAAAAAGATCCTATGGTTATTAAAAAGGAAGTGTCAGTGGACTAAATCATAGAAAAAAATAATAATGATTTAGTAGCTAATTAACTTACATCAAACCCCACCCCACACAATATGGAGGGCTGGTATGATGAGTTACACGCTTTTGCTTCATTTCCAAGAATAGTCCAGTATGCATTGATGCAATCCCCGGTGGTGTAGTCATTCCAATCAAATATTGTAAAAAAAGATAGCATATCTAATGTAAAGGTCCCATTGGACCATACTGGATTCAACTCATACCTACATGCAAATAAGATAAGCAACTTAATGAAATTCTTGAAGATTAAATTTTATTAATGAATGCCAATAATCATCATTATTTTACAATATTTTTCCAAATGCAATAGCAACTAACTCACTTAAATTTACTAAGCTTTAATAATGTTTCAGCAATCTCTGCATCTTTAGGCTTCTTCTTAAAAATTGCCCTGGAATTTTTCAAGATTTTGCTTTTGACCTTTTGAAATTCTTTAGCTTTAGCTGCGTGATGTTCAAATATGTTTGTTTGGGTGAAAGTCTCAGATTTATTTATTTGCATTGTAGTATCTGAGATTGATGGGGCAAGAGCCTCGTCATCTTCATCATCATCTTTATCTTCATCCTCATCCTCATCCTGAACAACTTGTTTGCCCTTGCCTATGGGCTGGTAGTCTTGTCTGACCTGAGTTATTTTTATTTTTTTGGCAAGTGGCTCACCTTCATCTGACCCTTTGCTTTGCAATTGTTCATACAACGTCTTGATTCTTTGGTTAGACTGAAGTATGATCTTTTCTCTTGCAGCTAGCCTTTTTTCATTAAGCTCCTCTTGTACTTTAAGCTGCGAAACATTGTCACCAATTATTTTATCCTTTTCAACAATGATGTTATCTTTTTATTTCAGTTGTGACTCATTCTCTGCAATTATTGTTTCTTTCTGAGCAATAATTTGATCCTTGGCACTGATGGCTGTTGCCGTCTCACTTGTGGCTTCCTCCAAACTTTTAAGTGCTATATTTAATTGGTGCTGTAAGGTCTCAATTTGTTCTTGTTTTTGTATACATATATTGCAGGCTTCCATTTGTAAGGCCTGTTGCCTTCCTTGTGGTGCCTGGCTTCCTTCTGGTGCCTGCTGTAATACCTCACAGTGTAACTGTTGGGACCGGGTGCATGTCGACAAGGATACGAGTTCGTAAAATTTTAAATTTTTACGTGCAGCGGAAGAATTTGCATAAAATAATTTCCTAAATTATTTTAACTTCGTATCTAGCATGCAATCTTATGGTGTGTTGACATAATTATAAAATAAAACTTTACGGAATAGTAAACTAATTTACCAAGTACCTCGCGTAACTTGAAGTAAGGGACGAGATCCAACCGTAGCGTCCCTTGGAAGCTCCGCCTCTATTCGCGTCCACGCCGAGTTGTCTTCGGGATGACTTCGCAAAGTCACGAGTTTTGTGCCGACGAGAACTACTAGATTCTCTATAGGCACAACAAGAAAGATCAAGAGAGGAAAGGGAAACTAACCACCAAGAAAACGGAATCGAATTCCGGGAAGAGAGGAGTCGCTATCCGCTTCTTCTTCTTCTTGTTTCGTTTCTCCTTCTTCTTGAAGCTCACGGAAACCTTGCTTGGTGTAGATGGGGTGTGCCGGCCCTAGCAAGGAAGGTGGGAGCCGGCCCTAATTCTCCAAGAAGGGCGCCGGCCCTAAGGGAAAGGAGAGGGAGAAGAGAATAAGAGAGAGGGAGAGAGGAAGTTACTAATCTCTTGATTGGAATTAAGGGCTAGCCTTTGGTTCCTTTATATAGTAGCAACTCCTTTGCTAAGTCTCCCTCTAAATCGAATTAACGGAATTAGTTATAAGAAATTTATCTTATAAATTTTCTTATTGCTTATTCTGTTTAAGCCTAGTCTTATTATAACTAATTTATAATAAAACAAATTAGTTATCATAAGAAATTTATCCTATAAATTCTCATATGAATTTTATTATAACTAACTTTATAATAAAACTAATTAATTATCATAAGAAATTTATCCTATAAATTCTTATGAATTATCCCGTTTAAACCAAGTTTTATTATAACTAATTTATAATAAAACAAATTCTTCTTCTCTTTAAATTATAGAATAAATTTTATAAGAAATTTATAAACTTTCTTATTATGGAAAAATCAATTCATAATTGATTTTATAAAATTAAAATAAACCCAATTCATGGATTATTTTAATCTTCCATAAAAGAATAAATTTCTATAAATTTATTTATATAAATTTCTTTATACAAATTTATTTATCCATAATTTATAAAATAAATCGCGCTGGATTTATCTTATTAATTAAACCAAAATTAATTGGTTTTCTCCTCTTATTGTGGCCGGCCACCAAAGGGGTTTTGGCACCCTCTTTGGCCGGCCAAACCAACCCGAACCGCCGCGAATTAAACTCATTTAATTCGCCCAAAAAGCCTTCAAAAGACTTAGCCATTTTTAGCTTCCATTGCGCCTCTGACTAACTCAGATTCGACTTATTTCTCTTGATCGGAAAATCTAATTTTCAACTCGTTTTAAATCCCTCGGATTACTCGTAGTGCATGTGACTAAATAGGCTTTCGATTTATGTTGGCCGTCTATAATTAACTAATTATAGAACGATCATGAGTGGCACCTAGTAGTACATCATGATCCCCAATTAATCGAAAGATCAACGGTTTGACCTCAGAAGAAATTATTCTGAAACCCTTCAGCAGCTCTAATGAATCGTGCCCCATTCCCTTCACCACCTTATACCCACTTGGTTCAGGACACGGTCAATGGTGTCAGTCCCCACTAGGCTGACTACGTCACACCTAGCCCAAGTAATGTCTTACTCGTCCTTTGGATTTCTAATTACTCTCATGTATTTTAGAGACTCTCACTCTAAACATGATATGCTCTGGCCAGAGGCTTTGAGTAACAATCCGACGATAGGCCTGGGTATACATCTCCTCGCAAGGAGTGGTGAATCCTTTGTAGGCTGTTCAAACATCTTCGGGCACTTCGGCTTATACCCGATCATCCTGGGTCCACACCTCCTTGGAGATGCTTGCTTAAGATGTCAAAGTATAAGTCTCTATGACCAAGATGACTTGAACACCGCAAGTCAAAGGAACATCGCACTTAAGCCGCAGTAAGATCTTCATTGACATATCTACATGTAGATTCCCATATGAAGTCTTACAGCTAGTCACTCCAATGAACTAGTTCCCTTAACTAGCATCATGTTTATCTCCGGACATCCCAATGTCACCAGCCAGTGAGAATCAGCTGAATAGAGAATAACCCATGCTAGTCTCAACAGAACTGATAATGTCCGTATTTATCAATTCATCGACTAGGGATATTTCCAACACTTCACATTTGCACATTTAGAGATAATCACTAGTTGTGATCCCATCACAAATTCTCTTATGCTGTGAACTGTATGGCGGACATTCAGTAGATGAGTTTAAGATCCCAATCAAATACACAAACATGTATACTCAAATAGTGAATTATCATTTATTGAAATAAATGTTTACAATCATAAGGCGATTGCCTTAGGACACTTCTCTCATATCACTAACAAACTCCCACTTGGCCTAATGCCAATCGCTACGGTATCCAATACCACAGGATCTAACATGACCCTCAAACTTGCTTTGAGGCAAGGCCTTAGTTAAAGGATCCGCTATATTCCTTTCAGTGGGAACTCTCTCAATTTGTATGTCATTCCTACTTATAATCTCTCTGATCAGATGATAGCGGCGAAGCACGTGTTTGGATCGCTGATGAGACCTTGGTTCCTTTGCTTGTGCAATAGCTCCATTGTTGTCGCAGTAAACCGGCACTGCATCATCAATGGTTGGAACCACGCCAAGTTCAGAGATGAACTTCTTGATCCAGACTGCTTCCTTTGCTGCTTCCGAAGCTGCGATATATTCCGCTTCCGTGGTGGAATCCGCTACGGTGTCTTGTTTGGAACTTTTCCAACTTACTGCGCCTCCATTCAAAGTAAATACGTATCCAGACTGCGATTTGGAGTCATCCTTATCTGTCTGGAAACTGGCATCTGTATACCCACGTATTACCATATCTCCTTCTCCATATATTAGGAACACATCCTTAGTTCTTCTTAAGTACTTAAGGATTGTCTTAACAGCCGCCCAGTGATCCATTCCTGGATCCGACTGGTATCTGCTTGTGACGCTCAAAGCATACGATACATCAGGCCTAGTACATAACATAGCATACATGATAGATCCTATCGCGGATGCATAGGGAATCTTATTCATGCAAATCCTCTCGTCTTCTGTGCGCGGACACATAGACTTTGAAAGGTTGATCCCATGCCTAATGGGAAGGTAACCTTTCTTGGATTCCGACATGCTAAACCTTTTTAGCACTCGGTCTATATATGTAGACTGCGAAAGACCAAGCAACCGTTTTGATCTATCTCTATAGATTCTAATCCCAAGGATATAGGTTGCTTCTCCCAGGTCTTTCATGGAGAAAGTTTTGGATAACCAAATTTAACTGTCTGTAAGACTGAAATATCGTTTCCTATAAGTAAGATGTCGTCGACATATAATACTAGGAATACGACTGCACTCCCACTAACCTTCTTGTACACACAAGGTTCGTCAGGATTTTGTGAGAAATCAAACTTTTTGATTGTCTCATCAAAACGGATGTTCCAGCTCCTAGATGCTTGCTTCAGTCCATATATGGATCGTCGAAGCTTGCATACCTTGGTTTTATCAACCGATGTGAAACCTTCAGGCTGTATCATGTATACGTCCTCAAGCAGGTTTCCGTTAAGGAAAGCTGTTTTCACATCCATTTGCCAAATCTCATAATCATAATGAGCTGCTATGGCTAGGAGCATCCGAATGGATTTAAGCATAGCTACTGGCGAATAGGTTTCGTCATAATCAATTCCTTGTTTTTGACGATATCCCTTTGCCACTAATCTAGCCTTAAAGGTAACAACATTACCTTCCATGTCGGTTTCCTCTTGAAAACCCACTTGCACCCTATGGGTTTAATCCCTTCAAGTGGGTTAACCAAGTCCCATACTTGATTTTCGTACATGGAATCCATTTCCGACTTCATGGCTTCAAGCCATTTGTCCCTTTCTGAATTTTTCAGAACATCTTCATAACTGATAGGTTCGTCATCGCCAATGAGCAACACGTCGTTCGATTCACTTACGAGAAATCCGTATCTCTCTGGAATGTTGCGTGTCCTATCAGACCTACGAAGAGGTGGTGTAGTTTTAGGTTCAACTGATAGCTCATCATTATGAATTATCGGTTGTGGGCCTAGACTCGGTGTCTCTGTAATGTCTATTGGAGTTTCTTGAACTTCATCAAGTTCAATGCCACTCCCACTGTTTTCTTGTAAAAGAAATTCTTTTTCCAGAAATACAGCATGCCTTGAAACAAACACCTTTTGTTCCAAGGGATAATAGAATTGGTAACCCTTCGTTTCCTTAGGGTATCCAATAAATAGACATTTATCAGACTTAGCATCCAATTTGTCTGATACAACCCGCTTCACATAAGCAGGACAACCCCATATCTTAAGGTGAGTTAAGTGAGGTTCTTACTATTCCAAATCTCATATGGAGTAGTAGAGACTACCTTGGTCGGGACTCTGTTTAATAAGTAAATAGCTGTCTTAAGTGCATAACCCCAAAAGGATGTTGGAATAGTTGCATGATTGATCATCGACCTAACCATGTCCATCAAGGTTCGGTTTCGCCTCTCAGATACACCATTATGCTGTGGTGTATATGGCGGAGTCCATTGGGATAATATCCCATTGTCCCTTAGATAATCTTGAAACTC
>JAGFNQ010006975.1:0-72033 GCA_024364735.1 Boesenbergia rotunda
TTATAAATTAAATAAAATAAAGATATTAAATGATAATTTAAATTATTATAAATAAATAAAAAAAATTATATTTAATGTGACATTTATGTGACATATAGAAATTATAAAATAACTTATTGATAGTCGTAACCCATTCAAGATTCCCTAATAAATTTTTATATTTTTAATGTGACGCCTGTGGTACTTAATTTGAGGAGATGTCCTAAGTTAAAGTCTCATTATTCAATGATTGATAATTACCCTGATAGGAGCCTCCGGGTTTTACTCAGGCATCCCATTTGAGAGGATAATAGCGAAAAAATATCGGAGGATAATAATGGAACGGTTTTAAGGAGCATGCCTCTGACATATTTTGATCTAGCCCGACCAAAGTCTTGTAGGACGTCTCCGTTGAACCAGGCCTCGCTCCATCGTGAAGATAATAATGGAATGGAAACTCTGTTGAGCCATAGTTTTAAGGGAGCGTGCCTTGAGCATATTTTGATCTAGCCTAGTGCCCCTTAAAATAAATAACCATATCCCCTCTAAAGAAATATTAAACGGTAATGGAGTGATAAAGGTCTTTGAATGCGCCGTCAAAGTATAAATAAGAATAATGATAGCAGAACAACGGACATGACTTAATGATTGATAATAAAATGGCCGTAAAAGCTATAACATTAAATGATATTAATACCAAAACAGATGAGGAGTCACTAGAAACAAAATAAAAGGAAATTGAAGGCTCCTGAAAAAAGATATGAAATCTTCGAAGCTTTCTCTTTCATTTTTCCATTCATAACTTTTTGACTCTGACTTGAGAGTCTGGGATCTCTCCCAACACCATTCTAACATTCGCTTCTCCTTCTCATGTCACAGCTTCCGCATCGCATCACCAGGGTCCACCATCCACGTTGTCAACTTCCAGAACATTCAATTTTAACTATATTTCCAAAAGTAGAATCTTATTTGCATGAATTGGCAATGGCATCAAACAGAAGAAAGCTCTCGAGCAAAAGAACATAAGATCTGAACAAGCTTTAAAATAATCAATCAGACTGCAATTTGTTTATAAAATAGTCGATGAATCTCTAACATTCAGTAGCATGTTCAAAAGAGGAAATCATAGGAAGGAAGCATTGTCTGTGGCGTTCGAACCACCAGATTTCTGTCACCCATCTATTCAGATTTGGCATGTTCCACAAAAATCAGCCTCCCGCCATATATCTGCCAGTATGAATTCATATTAGTAGACATTATTTGAATGACATAAGAGGATCATCATGCTGAAGATCATCTTAACACTTGCATAATGTCAAAAACATTATGCAACTCATTTCTTTAAGTTCTAGATGCCGGTCCAATTTTCAAAGAAAACCTTACCTAAGCCCATTTTTACAGTGTCCTGAATCAAATTTACTCTAGCTGCTAAATGAAAAAGGAAATTCATCAAACCGCATAGCCTCTTACATTTGAATACCATAAGACCATAACATAACATGTAACTTTAAACCTATTAACATGTCGAAAGCTCATACTTTCTAAGCTAAACCTATTGGCCCAAACATCCCGACTATAATCCTCCAAGGCAAAAGTGAAAAACTATAGACTACATTAGAACAGTGCAGATACCTTTCCATGCATAAATTTTATTGCCTTCTCCGCTTCAGCATCGGTAGAGTACTCGACAAAGCCAAAACCTTTAGGCCTATTGGTTCTTGGATCCTTGATGAGCCTGGCTGCCATAATATCACCACAACAGCAAAATTAGAAACTAAACAAAACGAAGATAATGTAAGCAACTCTCTTTTGAAAGAAAGAGGCATAGGTAACAGTTTTTGGTAATTAACCAAATACGAATCTGTATTCTAGATAGTGAAGAGAATCACGTTCGTGGAGTAAATACCTTCTTTAATTTGGCCAAACTGTGAAAATGTATTTCTGAGTTCATCATCAGTTGTGTAAAATGATAGTCCTGAGAATCCATCAGCAACCTAAATTAGTAACTTTTTTGTTGATTTACTAAGAAGAAGCATCGCTGCTCCATCGTGAATAAACCAGTGAAAAATAAAAAACAGAAGGAACAAGTTCAACTGCGTGGAATTCAAGAATCTAACTGGGAAAAAATACATACTGCTGATGAAAATCTTAGAAACTGTACTCTCGGTGGGAGAAAAAATGCTCCCCGGGATGGATAACTCTCCTCAAGATTGTATTACTCCACATAGTTTTCGGTTCCGCTTCTCCGCAACCTATTCCATCAGCAAAATGAATTCTAAATTGGGATTTGGGAAGAGCATAGTTATCAGAACCAAATTGGAAATCAACAGGGCCAAGCTATGGGCAACAATGGTCATGCTGGTGAGTCAACCTTTGAACGGAATGCACCCAGTTTAGCTCATTGGCCAAACCTATCTAGTTCGACCAGCCAAACTACAGATCCATTAAATCTGTTTATAATTATAGATTTAAGTAATGAATAATAAAACTTATATTTTATTTTACCAACTAATTCAAACATACAAGAAAGAAGAGCAGGTTATTGACGCCAGAACAATTGATTGCTTATACTATTACCACTGCACCAAAAGAACGAATGCAACTAGTAACAACAAAGTAAATTTTTAATTATCAAAATGTCATTCAGTGGTTCTTCCGCATTTGGTGCTAATTTTCCTCTAAATCAGAGGTAGTTTGCTAATATTTGTCAGCTCAATTTCCAACAAACATTTATTTCGAAGAAATATGAAACTTTCGTATGAGATCAATACCAGAATTTTCCAAAAAGTAAAAGAAAAAATGAAATGAAATTACCAATATCTACAGGCTTCTTAACTGAAAAACTTCCGAACAAGGTCGCAAACCTTTGATTACAATTTACAAGGAAATCTGAATAAAGATATCAAGCTACAAAGAAGGCGGAGGAGAGATTGCAGTCACAATCTATTGTAAGGCACCCAAACCAGAACAACTAAAGATACTACGATAGTTTGCGGGTTTTGCATGATTACGTGACTATGATTCGTTCCTTAGTACACGGATGTGCTATAAGTTGCATGAGAAGCGGCCTAAATGAAACTTACAAGAGAGATAATGACGGCCTCGATCACCGGAAGAGAAGGGAGGGAGACGGGGATCGGAGGTAAGATTCGTCGGAGTGGTATCGGGAGGAGGAACGGTTGGCGCTGGGAGCAATGCTCGGCGATGATCTGCGGAGTATGGACGACGGCGAGCGTCGTGAGTCGAACTCTTCGAAGCGGGAGGGCGGCGGCGGCGGTAGAAGGCAAACGGGTAGGGGGTTAGGGTTTACGTAACATCTCGTTTGAAATTGTTTTGATAAATTTACTAAAATAAAAATAATATGCTTAGTGAAAATTTATAAGGAAAAATTTAATGACGTGACATTTTATATGCAGCGATTCTCGACGAATTTATCATGTTCTTCGGGATATAGTTTGATTCGAGACGATGATCGAAAGACCGTCGATGATATCCGAATAATAATCGGATGAGTACATATAAAATATCATATTATTCACTCAATATTTATTAAATTTTTTTTATTGAGTGTCATGTTTGTCCTTTTCGTCGTTTGGCAAAGTTGTTAAAGATGAGCCAACAGCTGTAATATGATTTTATATTTTATTTTAATATAAAATTAAAAAAACATATATAATTATTTAGGTAATAAATAAATTATATACAAATTTATAAGTAAATTAATAATCAAATATAATTGGATTGATATTTGTGAAATTATTAAAACAAGTAAGTTAAGTTTCATATCACTCAAATAGCCTAGATAATTTTGAAATTATTCAGATCATATATTTCATACTCATTTTGTTTATTATTTTTACTCGTCGAATCATTTTGTTTATTATTTTTACTCGTCGAATCGATTATTATAGCATAGTAGTTGATTTGGTATTTTCATGATAAACAATAAAAGTTTTTAATCAATTATCATAGTACAAATAATTGGAGAAAACTCCCTAATCTCAAACTGACCTTTACATGCATTCCCCACTTAATAAATTCTTTGCATTCACTCCCTAATAGATTGAGTATAAAAAATTGAAAACTCAGTATATATTGTAAAGATTTGAGTATAAATTGTTTGAGATTTAGTACTAATTTAAGAAATTTGAGTACAAAGTTTTGGTGACCCCTCATGTAAAAATCTTGATGTCGTGAGTATAGAAGAGTGAAAACTCAGTATACATTATAAAGATTTGAGTATAAATTGTTTGAGATTGAGTACTAATTTAAGAAATTTGGGTATAAAATTTCGACGGCCCCTCTTGTGAAAATCTTGATGTGGTGGATGCAACCTCACATGCTCAAATTTCTAAATTTTATACTCAAATTTTTTCAAATAATACTCAATCTAAATCAATTAATACTTAAATTTTGATAATGTATACTGAAATTTTTACTATATACTGAAACAATGTATACTCAAATTTTTTCAAATAATATTCAAATTTCTTAAATTAGTACTCAATCTCAAACAATTTATACTCAAATTTTTACGATTTATACTGAATTTTTACTCTTTTATACTGATAAAAAAAATAAAACACAAAACTGTCTTGTCAATCCCATTAGGGAGTGCATGCAAAGACATTTTTGGTTGGGGGAGTGCATGCAAAGCTCACATTGATGTTGGGGAGTTATCTCAAATTTAGCAATTTAATAAAAAAAATAATTAAAAAAATCTATGATAAAAAATGTACAGTTAGCCATATGGATATAATAAAAAAAATTAAATAAATATATAAGATTTGATTTCATGTTATTTGAAGTTTTTTACTCTATATGTGGATTTCGGCCAAAAATTAATATTTAAAAAAAAATTAAATAAATATATATATGAAATTATATCCTATATATTTGTTTTAGTTATCTAGATTATATTTGTATTTTCAAAACATATCTATTATTAAAAAGCAACTAATTTTTTTTATCAGGGAAGGTATTTTAATTTTTTTTTAAAATAATCAATTGTTACAATAACCATCCATAATTTTTTTTTTCAAAAAATATACTTAGAAGGTTTATATATATATATATTTTAAAAAAATTTACCGATCGATACTTTAACCATCAATTAAAAACTTTTTTTCCCCGCCGAAACATACTGAATGTCTCGCGTAGTATTTGATTTGGCGAGCGAAAGCAAAAAAGCGAAGGAACAAAATGATATCAGGTAGATTATTAAGAATCAATATCACAGCTATTTTAAGTTTTAAAATGCGACATCACAATGGTACCGATCTTAGAATCCAACACCACACTGGTGTTAGAAAAAAATAATGATGAATCAAATAACAGATAAACTGAATCTGAGATAATTAATTCGATCTCATGAAAGTTTCTCATCGATTATCATGATAAATCGAGAAGCACTCGCGATGGGCAGTCTAGAAGCACAGCATTTCAGGATCCCCGCCCTATTGACAAATTGAACCTGGGATGACCGGTTCGGCCCCTCGGAAGTTTCCCACCGGTCACTAGGGTAAATCGGGAAGCGCTCGCGGTGGGAAGTCTAGAAGTCCAGCGTCCCAAGGTTCGCGCCCCATTGACAAATTGAACCCGGGGTGACCGGTTCGACCCCACGGAAGTTTACCACCGGTCACCAAGGTAAATCGGGAAGCGTTCCTTCACGGTGGGCAGTCTAAAAGCCTAGCGTTCCAGGGTTCGCACCCCATTTGGAAGAAAAATTCTTGCAAAATGTGTTATATCTAAGAATCGAATAGCGAATGCCTAAATTAACGATTAATTATTCTACCGTTGTAGAATTATCCTACCGTTGTAGCATAGTCCTAGAGTCACCACAGTGGTGTTAGAGCACCATAGTTATGGAAGTTCTCCAAGATCTCTATCGATACTTACATCAATGCCACATCAAGTTAAAAAATAAACTTCTTGTATCTCTCTAATATAAAAAAAACCTTTCAATAATTCTTTTGAGTATCACACTTTTTACAAATTATTTAAACATAACATAAGATTAAATATAACATAAGATAATTAAATATATCATAATTAATAAATTATTTTTCAAACTAGATATACTCAATCATGTTAATTCAAAATTGATGATGTAGTTAATTATCATATAACTCGTAATTTTTAATTTTAACGTTCAATATTTTATTTTATTTATTTAAAAAATTAAAATAAAAAATTTCAAAAATGAAGGAACAACTCCTAACAACTAAACAAGAAGCTCCTTACGGAAATCATGAAACCTCCATTGCCATGTCAATAACAAGAGCTCAGAATGAATACCTTTTATTCTTTGAATACAATACTATAATAGTTTTACAGGACTAAAAAAAAACACGACAATTTATCAAAGGGCGCACCTGAGAATAGGTAATTACCAAAAGACGTATCATGGTTTCATTGTTACCAAAAGGCGTATTCATTTTAGTGAACTTCCTTTTATACCCCTTCTGTCAAAAATAATCTTTCTCTTTCTCTTTGTCAGTAACAAATCACCAGGCAACTGAATCTGCTTTTTCAGATTTGTCATTTTAAAATAATATATTTAGAAATCGGGTAAAAAACATATGGCAAAGAAAGAAAAATTATTTCCATTAACAGAAAACTCTCTTCCAACGTGATTTTAAAAATCTAAAGTGATGATTTTTTATATTTGATTAATATAAATTAATATATTAAATAATATTTAATAAATATATTAATATATAAAAAAAGACTTAAAAATTAAAAAGACCTCAAATTTTTTAATTACAAATCCAACATGATTTCAGGCCCAGCTTGGGCCTGAAATAAAATATTTCAGGCCCAGCGTGAGCCTGAAACAAAAGATTTCAGGCCCTGCTGAGGGTGTGAAATCAAATGATTTCAGGCCCTGCGTCGACCTGAAATCATGTGTTATGATAGAGTTTTTTACGTAGGCTTGAAACGTAAAGAAACATCTCTTTATATTTTTGAAATCGCAATAAAAATTAGAGAGAAAGACTACCTTACGTAAGACGTTCTAATTAATATAAAACGTACATTATATTAAAAACGAACTTTTATATATATATATATATATATATATATATATATATATATATATATATATATATATATATATTAATATATATATATATCGATTTTTATATACAATGAAAAAAAACTTCAACTTCAACAACAGGGCTGAAATCAGTCGATTTCAGGCCCTGAGCAGGGCCTGAAATCAGTTGATTCAGGCCCTGCATGATTATATAAAATTAATAAATATAAGAAAATAATTAATAGAGATAATAATATATATTGATCAGCAAAATTAAAGATATAAACATGATTTACTAAAACAAGCTATGATTTTACATTATTGTTGTATCGTTCTGTGACAATTGATACAGTATGAGAACATAAGTGGGTTTTCAGAATTCCAAATATGGTAGGTCCATCAGTGAGTTTTGCTCAAAACTCACTGATATACCTAAACCACTTCTATAGCATTGGTGATACAGCAAGATTAGTGGTTTTAGCACCCAAAATCTCATCTCCTAACTCAACCCTATCTACTGATATAGAGTTTTCAGAATTCCAAATATGGTAAGTCCATCAGTGAGTTTTGCTCAAAACTCACTGATATACCTAAACCACTCCTATAGCATTGGTGATACAGCAAGATTAGATGTTTCGGCACCCAAAATCTCATTTCCTAGACCACTCCTATTAGATGTTTTGGCACCCAAACTGACTGATATACCTAAACCACTCCTATATAATATGTAATTATATATTAAACCTTTTTATAAAATTTTTTTTTTATTTTTTTATATCAATGATGGAGGATCAGACTTCAGGCCCCAGGGCACTGAAAATTTTTTAATTTAAGAAATATTTTTTATATTTAATTATTATTTATTAAATTAAATTATTTATAGGATCTGAAGTTATTTGACTTCAGGCCCTCCTGGGATGACTTCAGGCCCTGTGTTTGAATCTGAAATTAAGTGTTTTGATAGGTTTTTTTTATATATTAATATATTTTTAAAATAGAAAAAAAATTTGAGTCCAAGTCGGGCCTGAATCAAAAGATTTCAGGCCCACGCTGGGCCTGAAATATTTTTATTTCAGGCCCACGCTTATTTCAGGCCCACGCTGGGCCTGAAAGTATTGATTTCAGGCCCAGCGTGGGCCTGAAATCAATACACGCTCTTTTTTTTAATTTTCAGCCAACATTTTTTTTCAAATTTTTTTATATATTAATATATTAATATATTTATATATATTTATTAATATATTTATTAATAAAGAGCGTGGAATGAGATATTAATATATTTATTAAATATTATTAATATATTTATTAATATTATATATATATATATATATTAATATATATATTAAATATTATTTAATATATTAATTTCTATTAATCAAATATAAAAATTATTTATTTATATTTTTAAATCACGTTGGATGAGATATTTGTTAACTGAAATATTTTTTTGATGTTTACCTTACAACGTTTTCAGCGCCGATTTCATAATATATTATTTTAAAATAAAAGTCTGAAAACGTATTTGCAGACGTCTCGAAATTTGTTACTGAGAGAGAGAGAAAGAGAAAGACAATAGATAACAGAAAGGGTATAAAAGGAAGTTCACTATTATTAAGTACGCCTTTAGTGAAAATAAAATCAAGATATACCATTTAATAAATACTTATTTTTGAATATGCCTTTTGTAAATTGCCGAAACAAATAGGTTCCCAAAAATTTAAAAGTTGAGTTCGCCTCTGAGCATTCCACAATTCAAATGCGATTTCCATAAATTACTTTTTTTATAAAAACAAATAATAACATCAATTTTAATTATATAAATAATTAAAGATGGTTTTTAAATTTTTTCCTTTATTTTTTAGTTATTCGACTACTTCTAAAACTATTCAACTCTTTCATTTATTATTATTATTATTATTTTGTTTCTTCACCTTCTTTATTACTTCTAAAAAAATGTCACATCTCCTCTCTTGCATAATATTTGTAAACATTTCATTAAAAAATAATATTTGTAAATATTTCATTAAATCTCTATATAACATAAGTACATTGTTAGGGAAAATTTTCTTAAACTCTCCACTCTCAATCTCATATTTGTATAAAAAAAAATCTCATATTTACATACAGTCTCCATTCAAAGTTTTCTTTACATGCAGTCCCTGATGAGATTGGCAAGACAACTTTGTGAGTATTATTTGAAGAAATTTAAGTACAAACGTTAGAAATTTGAGTATATAAAGTTGCATCCACCACATCAAGAAACTGTGTACTTAATTTTTACTCTTTTACACTCAAGTTTTATTTTTTTATACTCAATTTTTACTAATGTATACTCAATTTTCACTCTTTTATATTCAATCAATCCGTGAGTGAATACAAAAAAAAAAATTAAATGGGGAGTACATGCAAAGATCAAATAGGGATTGAGTAGTTTTTTTGTAATTTACCGATATTGTTATCCTACCCAACTAATATAATTAAATTCACTTTGTGATTCACAATTTAAAAGGGCAATTTACCAAAGGGCGTATCCAACTATTCGTAATTACCGAAAGGAGTACCATGGTTTCTATTATACCAAAGGGCGCATCCCATATAGTGAAGTTACTTTTATACCCCTCCCGCCAAAGAATTAATGACTTTATCAAACACAGTTTCGAGACAACCGAACCACTTTATCAATAAAATATTAATTTGTGGTTCGGATGGGTAGCAGTGGAAATTTTCTCCGTTCTCTCTCAGCGCAACAACGTAAATGGAAGTCCTTCATTTCGGATAAAAGCTCACTCTCAACCTCTCTCAGCGCAAGAACTCGCCTTCTTGCAGTCCTACGTGCCCTAGCTGTGATATAGTCGCGAGCTCATCCCCCGAATCCCTGCGGACAACCAAAACCTAGGCATTGCTCGAAAGCGTTTCTGTGTGATCCTGAGGTGAGTTTTAGTGTTAACGTTGAAGTGGAGACTGATCGGCATAATACACCAAGGGGTTAGGGTTTCTGCACGTTGGATTTATTTGATAATGTTAGGCAAAAGGTCTGTAGGTGGTTCAGCGTCTTCTTCCTTGGCATTATCCACCAAGGTATGTTAGCGATATGCTTAGGTCAAACCAGCATTGTTTGTCAACATGTTTAAAATTATTTTGCTGAATAAATTTGTACTGTATATAAATTGTAGGATTCAGATGACATTGGACAAAAATTACGTTGGTGCAGTGTTTTAGGCCACTTTAAACAATTTTTTGAAGAATTTGACATTTTAAATGATCGACACATTGCGAAGATCAAAGGGTCGCCTTTCAGTTTTTTCCTGGACATACAAGAATTGCAGCATATCCGTGGAATTTTGGTTAATATATTTGAAAGATGGGATTCAACCTCACAAGGTTTTAAATTCTCAGGTAATAGTTTTAGTTATGAATTGTAGACAATATCTATAGTATCTATAGTAAGATAAGACAGTAATATAGATGACCTGAAATGATTAGTTTTTGATAAAGTTTAATCATTTCATTTTAGGGCTACTGAGGGACTGAAGTGAAAATGACTTCAGGCCCTCGGTAGGCCTGAAATAAAATCATTTCAGGCCTACCGAGGGCCTGAAGTTAATTTAGTTCAGGCCCTCGGTAGGCCTGAAATGAATACATTTCAGGCCCACCTCGGGCCTGAAATGTAATCATTTCAGGCCCTCGTCGGGCCTGAAATGTATTCATTTCAGGCCCTCGTCGGGCCTGAATTGAATTCATTTCAGGCCCACGTAGGGCCTGAATTGAAATCATTCAGGCCCAACGTGGAATAATTTCAAGCCTCTATTCTTGATGATAACTAAATTTTGTAATTGTTTCAGGTGTACCGGTTGCGTTCTCCAGACGAGATGTTGCTTTGATACTGGGTATAGTGGACCGTGGTGTTTCGGTCCCTATTAATTCAACTAAAGCATCGGGTGACCTCTATCGTACTTACTTCTCAAAAGGAAAACAACCTACAAGAACAAGACTTGAGGAGTTACTTAAAAATTTTTCTAAAAGTGTTGAATCAGAGGATGATGTGTTATTAGTGTGTAAATTTTATATTTTGTATATATTTGTTTGTGTTTTATTTTCGTCTAGTACATATAAGGTTCCTCTAGGTCTTGTAGATATAGTAGATGATTATGACAATCTAGGTAGATTCAATTGGGTAGAAGCTATCCATCAATTTTTGTCTCCACAAATACCTAAGATTGGGGACTTATTTTCATCAACTCAGGGAAACGAGAGCACCACCAACCTCCCTTACCTAAAGGGATTTGCAGGGCTTTTGGCAGTGAGTAGAATTAGCTTGTTAAATTTTTTAATATTTTGATGTCATTAATGTATTTGGCTGCAAAAATTTGTGTAGGCATGGTTTTTGGAGCATGTACCAATTCAAAAACCATTCAATGTTGAAGGGCCCCAAATAAATAAGTGGAGGAATATTCCTTCGCATATTAGTAGGGTGAGGGGCCTTGTCGACCGACTCTCGTCCGAAGAGGTAATTATTCTTAAATGTGATCTATCTGAGTTAGATAGAGAGGTAGTAGCATTTGTGTACTTCGTAATTGACAGGTTATTGTTGAATTAATTCCTACCCTACATGAGAACACATTGTTTGAGAACCTTGATATCGGTGATGACATACCACGGGCAATGGAGACATCAGAAGGAGATGTTAGGGTATGTGGTGAATGCATTCTTAAGGACAACCAAATCAAGGAGCTAACAGAGGAGAATATATGTTTGAATGAAAGGGTTAAGGAATTACTTTCAATTATTGAAAAAAAAAGCATGGAGGGTCAAGAAAGCTATCCTGTAGTCGATCCTCTTTTTGATCCAGTATCTTGTACACCTAGGAGAGGACGTGACCGAACTCGGTATGATTACAGGGATACTCCAATTGACAGTCCAGTATGGCACCAGCTTTTACCTAAGGGGAAGCGGGACAGGAAACAAATATCAATTGTTATGGACAAGGGAAAAAGGAAACTTAGTGAGGAGGATATGGATGATGCAAGAGGAAACATTTACGATGTAATGGAAGTCATGTCTGAAGAAGACATAGAGGAGGAAACAAGAAGAACCTCCGAACTATACAAAATGAGGCAACAAGGCATTGATGTAAGTGTGTTAATTTCATTTAAAATACATTAATTGTATTGAATTTGGTCAATAATTAGTTTGGGCTAAATAAATTTTATTGATGTAGTTTGTGAAGAAACATTTTATGAATACAAAGAAGAAAAATAAAGATAAAGAAGTGGTCTACCTGATAAATAGATTGGAGAATCTAAAGTAAGTTACAAAATATTATAGTTTAGGTTAGTTTTTATATATTCTCTTATGTAATATATAATTATATCAATTTACATGGCAGGTTGGCAAATGAATTTATCTGGGAGGATGCACCCTTTGCTTTGAATTTGCATTCATTCTTACAAATCCTCAATGGAGAGGTTTTTACAAAAGGCGAGGTCATTGATGCCTTTTGTAAAATTTTATTTAGAGGAGCATCCGCATGTGGTAGGCCATACAACAAGTCAATATATTGTTCAACCTTCTTCACAGTAAGTGATGTATATTAATTAAACAGATATATTGTACAAGACCTAATATTATGATATGAGTATTATTAATTTTGTGAATGCATATTTGTAGGCATCAATCAGATCGTCAAGAAAGATTTCCTTGCAACAAGTGATGAAGACTGATATGCTTGAACAAGGGTTTAGATTTATTTTAATCCCTTTGTGCAGTGATAATACACACTTTCACTTGTTGGCGGTGGATACAGAATCCATGACTTTTAATCATTTTAATTCTCTTGCTAGTGGTCGTAAATATAAGCATGAATTTGACACAGTGGTGAGCTACCTTCCTTTATTCTTATATATGGTCATCATTTTCTCTAAAATGTCATTGATGGTGATTAATAAATTCATGATATGTTTGACAGGTAAAAGAACTTAAACAATATACTCGCGAGGAACTTACGGCTATTCATCCGTATCTACAAAGTCATCATCCCTTGGACAAATGGCCCTCCGTCAGACAAAAATGTCCCCAACAAGAACATAGGTAACTAAATGAGGAAGAACTTTCTTATTTTTTAAAATAAGAAAGTATTTTATAAACCCACTTATTGAAATCTAAAAAAGTGTTTGTTAATTTCAGCGTGGACTGTGCCTTCTTTGTCATGCAATATGTTCGATGTCTCCTATATGATGAGAAGATGGATTTCAAACAAGGAGACATGAGTAGAATCAGATTTGAGCTGACAGTTAATATTCTGAGAGACATGTTTTGTAAAACTTGAGATAATCTGAAAACTGTATTGGTGATGTAAAAATCCATTGCTGTTGATTAACATCCATTTGTATGGAAAAATCTCCTTATGTGGATGTTGTTATGATTATGTAGATGTTGTTATTCTATATAATATATTGTCAACAAAAACAAAACAATTGGGTGATGTTTATTCAAATCCAGTTGTTGCACTGTTGTGTGTCAAGTGATACGGTCAGATATAATAACTGATAATGCACTGTTGTGTGCCAGTTGCAGCACTGTTGTGTGCCAAATGATCTATTCTGTCACATCTTGTAGCTAAATATAGATTATTATTCTAAAAATCATTATATAATCTAATCAACAATATATATTATATAAATCAGATATAGGAAAACCTATAGGATGATATATTCTGTCACTGTTGGGTTATGCACTGTTTTGAGCAAAACCCACTGATGGAACTAAACTAAACCTATAGGTTTGGAAAAAATTATAATTTGATGTTTCGGACACCTAATCTACATTCTCCAACCTCAACCCTAACTACTGATAATGGATTTTCAGAAATCCAGATATGGGAGGGCCATCAGTGGGTTTTGCTCAAAACCCACTGATGGAACTAAACTAGCCCTATAGCTTTGGAAAAAATTATAATTTGAGGTTTCCGACACCTAAAATACTTTCTAGAACCTCAACCCTAACTACTGATAATGGATTTTCAGAAATCCAGATATGGGAGGTCCATCAGTGGGTTTTGCTCATGTAACTAAACTACACCTATACTTTGGAGAAAATTATAATTTGAGGTTTCCGACACCTAAAATACTTTCTCCAACCTGACCCTAACTGTTGATAATTTTTTTTCATTAATCCAGATATGGGATGTCCATCAGTGGATTTTGCTCAAAACCCACTGATGGAACTAAATTACACCTATAGGTTTGGAAAAAATTATAATTTGATGTTTCCGACACCTAAAATACTTTCTCCAACCTCATCAATGGGTCTTTCAGTGGAGTTGAGGTGTTACAAACCTCAAATTATAATTTTGAGGCCCACGTTGGGCCTGAAATAACTTTATTTCAGGCCCAAGGTGAGCTTGAATAAAGTTATTTCAGGCCCAACGTGGGCCTGAAATACATTTATTTCAGGCCCACGGTGGGCCTGAAAGAAGACAATTCAGGCCCAGCGTGGGCCTGAAATAAAAATATTATTTGAGGACCACCCTTAACCATATAATATTATGACTTCATCCCCCAAGTTGGATTACATATTTTATCCCTAAACCCTAAAATACTCTCTCCAACCTCACCCCTAAATACTGATAATGGTTTTGTAGAAATCCAGATATCGGAGGTCCATTTGTGGGTTTTCAGCAAAACCCACTGATGGAAATAAACTAGACCTATAGCTTTGAAAAAAATTATCATTTGAGGTTTAGGACACCTAAAATACTTTCTCCAACCTCAACCCTAACTACTGATAATGGTTTTTCAGAAATCCAGATGTGGGAGGTCCATCAGTGGGTTTTGCTCAAAACCCACTGATGGAACTAAACTACACCTATAGGTTTGGAAAAAATTATAATTTGAGGTTTCCGACACCTAAAATACTTTCTAGAACCTCAACCCTAACTACTGATAATGGATTTTCAGGAATCCAGATATGGGAGGTCCATCAGTGGGTTTTGCTCAAAACCCACAGATTGAACTAAACTACACCTATAGGTTTGGAAAAAATTATAATTTGATGTTTCTGACACCTAAACTACATTCTAGAACCTGAACCCTAACTACTGATAATGGATTTTCAGAAATCCAGATATGGGAGGTCCATCAGTGGGTTTTGCTCAAAACCGACTGATGGAACTAAACTACACCTATAGGTTTGGAAAAAATTATAATTTGAGGTTTAGGACACCTAAAATACTTTCTCCAACCTCATCCCTAACTGTTGAAAATGCTTTTTCACAAATCAAGATATGGGAGGTCCATCAGTGGGATTTGCTCAAAACCCACTGACGGAACTAAACTAGCCCTATAACTTTGGAAAAATTTATAATTTGAGGTTACTGACACCTAAAATACTTTCTAGAACCTGAACCCTAACTACTGATAATGGATTTTCAGAAATCCAGATATGGGAGGTCCATCAGTGGGTTTTGCTCAAAACCCACTGATGGAACTAAACTACACCTATAGGTTTGGAAAAAATTATAATTTGAGGTTTAGGACACCTAAAATACTTTCTCCAACCTCATCTCTAACTGTTGATAATGTTTTTTCACAAATCAAGATATGGGAGGTCCATCAGTGGGTTTTGCTCAAAACCCACTGATGGAACTAAACTAGCCCTATAGCTTTGGAAAAATTTATAATTTGAGGTTACTAACACCTAAAATACTTTCTAGAACCTGAACCCTAACTACTGATAATGGATTTTCAGAAATCCAGATATGGGAGGTCCATCAGTGGGTTTTGCTCAAAACTCACTGATGAAACTAAACTACACCTATACTTTCTCCAACCTCATCCCTAACTGTTGATAATAGTTTTTCAGAAATCCAGATATGGGAGGTCCATCAGTGGGTTTTACTCAAAACCCACTGATGGACCTCCTATATCTGGATTTCTGAAAAACCATTATCAATAGTTAGGGATGAGGTTGGAGAAAGTATTTTAGGTGTCCATAACCTCAAATTTATATTTTTTCCAAAGCTATAGGTGTAGTTTAGTTCCATCAGTGGGTTTTGCTCAAAACCCACTGACGGACCTCCCATATCTGGATTTCTGAAAAACTATTATCAACAGTTAGGGATGAGGTTGGAGAAAGTATTTTAGGTGTCCATAACCTCAAATTTATATTTTTTCCAAACATATAGGTGTAGTTTAGTTCCATCAGTGGGTTTTGTTCAAAACCCACTGATGGACCTCCCATATCTGGATTTCTGAAAAACCATTATCAATAGATAGGGATGAGGTTGGAGAAAGTATTTTAGGTGTCCATAACCTCAAATTTATATTTTTTCCAAACCTATAGGTGTATATTATATAAATCAGATATAGGAAAACCTATAGGATGATATATTCTGTCACTGTTGGGTTATGCACTGTTTTAAGCAAAACCCACTGATGGAACTAAACTAAACCTATAGGTTTGGAAAAAATTATAATTTGATGTTTCGGACACCTAATCTACATTCTCCAACCTCAACCCAAACTACTGATAATGGATTTTCAGAAATCCAGATATGGGAGGGCCATCAGTGGGTTTTGCTCAAAACCCACTGATAGAACTAAACTAGCCCTATAGCTTTGGAAAAAATTATAATTTGAGGTTTCCGACACCTAAAATACTTTCTAGAACCTCAACCCTAACTACTGATAATGGATTTTCAGAAATCCAGATATGGGAGGTCCATCAGTGGGTTTTGCTCAAAACCCACTGATGGAACTAAACTACACCTATACTTTGGAGAAAATTATAATTTGAGGTTTCCGACACCTAAAATACTTTCTCTAACCTGATCCCTAACTGTTGATAATTTTTTTTCATTAATCCAGATATGGGATGTCCATCAGTGGGTTTTGCTCAAAACCCACTGATGGAACTAAATTACACCTATAGGTTTGGAAAAAATTATAATTTGATGTTTTCGACACCTAAAATACTTTCTCCAACCTCATCAATGGGTTCTTCAGTGGAGTTGAGGTGTTACAAACCTCAAATTATAATTTTGAGGCCCACGTTGGGCCTGAAATAACTTTATTTCAGGCCCAAGGTGGGCCTGAATAAAGTTATTTCAGGCCCAACGTGGGCCTGAAAGAAGACAATTCAGGCCCATCGTGGGCCTGAAATAAAAATATTATTTGAGGACCACCCTTAACCATATAATATTTTGACTTCATCCCTTAAGTTGGATTACATATTTTATCCCTAAACCCTAGAATACTCTCTCCAACCTCACCCCTAAATACTGATAATGGTTTTGTAGAAATCCAGATATCGGAGGTCCATTTGTGGGTTTTCAGCAAAAACCCACTGATGGAAATAAACTAGACCTATAGCTTTGAAAAAAATTATCATTTGAGGTTTAGGACACCTAAAATACTTTCTCCAACCTCAACCCTAACTACTGATATTGGTTTTTCAGAAATCCAGATGTGGGAGGTCCATCAGTGGGTTTTGCTCAAAACCCACTGATGGAACTAAACTACACCTATAGGTTTGGAAAAAATTATAATCTGAGGTTTCCGACACCTAAAATACTTTCTAGAACCTCAACCCTAACTACTGATAATGGATTTTCAGGAATCCAGATATGGGAGGTCCATCAGTGGGTTTTGCTCAAAACCCACAGATTGAACTAAACTACACCTATAGCTTTGAAAAAAATTATAATTTGATGTTTCTGACACCTAAACTACATTCTAGAACCTGAACCCTAACTACTGATAATGGATTTTCAGAAATCCAGATATGGGAGGTCCATCAGTGGGTTTTGCTCAAAACCCACTGATGGAACTAAACTACACCTATAGGTTTGAAAAAAATTATAATTTGAGGTTTAGGACACCTAAAATACTTTCTCCAACCTCATCCCTAACTGTTGAAAATGCTTTTTCACAAATCAAGATATGGGAGGTCCATCAGTGGGTTTTGCTCAAAACCCACTGACGGAACTAAACTAGCCCTATAGCTTTGGAAAAATTTATAATTTGAGGTTACTGACACCTAAAATACTTTCTAGAACCTGAACCCTAACTACTGATAATGGATTTTCAGAAATCCAGATATGGGAGGTCCATCAGTGGGTTTTGCTCAAAACCCACTGATGGAACTAAACTACACCTATAGGTTTGGAAAAAATTATAATTTGAGGTTTCCGACACCTAAAATACTTTCTAGAACCTCAACCCTAACTACTGATAATGGATTTTCAGGAATCCAGATATGGGAGGTCCATCAGTGGGTTTTGCTCAAAACCCACAGATTGAACTAAACTACACCTATAGGTTTGGAAAAAATTATAATTTGATGTTTCTGACACCTAAACTACTTTCTAGAACCTGAACCCTAACTACTGATAATGGATTTTCAGAAATCCAGATATGGGAGGTCCATCAGTGGGTTTTGCTCAAAACCCACTGATGGAACTAAATTACACCTATAGCTTTGGAAAAAATATAAATTTGAGGTTATCGACATCTAAAATACTTTCTCCAACCTCATCCCTAACTGTTGATAATACTTTCTCCAACCTAAAATACTTTCTCCAACCTCATCCCTACTTTCTCCAACCTATAGCTTTATTTCAGGCTCACCTCGGGCCTGAAATATCTTTATTTCAGGCCCACGTTGGGTCTGAAATAACTTTATTTCAGGCCCAAGGTGGGCCTGAAATAAAGATATTTCAGGCCCATAGTGGGCCTGAAATACATTTATTTCAGGCCCACCGTGGACCTGAAATAAAAAAATTTCAGGCCCACAGTGGGCCTGAATTAAATATTATTTGAGGACCACCCTTAACCATATAATATTTTGACCTCTTCCCCCAAGTTGGATTACATATTTTATCCCTAAAGCCTAAAATACTTTCTCCAAACCTCACCCCTAACTACTGATAATGGTTTTGTAGAAATCCAAATATGGGAGGTCAGCAAAACCCACTGATGGAACTAAACTAGACCTATAACTTTGAACAAAATTATAATTTGAGGTTTCGGACACCTAATCTAAATTCTCCAACCTGAACCCTAACTACTGATAATGGTTTTTCCACAGTTTTCCATATATGGGAGGTCCATCAGTGGGTTTTGCTCAAAACCCACTGATGGAACTAAACTACACCTATAGTTTGGGAGAAAATAATAATTTGAGGTTTAGGACACCTAAAATACTTTCTCCAACCTCATCCCTAACTGTTGAAAATGCTTTTTCACAAATCAAGATATGGGAGGTCCATCAGTGGGTTTTGCTCAAAACCCACTGATGGAACTAAACTAGCCCTATAGCTTTGGAAAAATTTATAATTTGAGGTTACTGACACCTAAAATACTTTCTAGAACCTGAACCTTAACTACTGATAATGGATTTTCAGAAATCCAGATATGGGAGGTCCATCAGTGGGTTTTGCTCAAAACCCACTGATGGAACTAAACTACACCTATAGCTTTGGAAAAAATATAAATTTGAGGTTATCGACATCTAAAATACTTTCTCCAACCTCATCCCTAACTGTTGATAATACTTTCTCCAACCTAAAATACTTTCTCCAACCTCATCCCTACTTTCTCCTACCTATAGCTTTATTTCTGGCCCACCTCGGGCCTGAAATATCTTTATTTCAGGCCCACGTTGGGCCTGAAATAACTTTATTTCAGGCCCAAGGTGGGCCTGAAATAAAGATATTTCAGCCCCATAGTGGGCCTGAAATACATTTATTTCAGGCCCACCGTGGACCTGAAATAAAAAAATTTCAGGCCCACAGTGGGCCTGAATTAAATATTATTTGAGGACCACCCTTAACCATATAATATTTTGACCTCTTCCCCCAAGTTGGATTACATATTTTATTTCTAAAGCCTAAAATACTTTCTCCAAACCTCACCCCTAACTACTGATAATGGTTTTGTAGAAATCCAAATATGGGAGGTCAGTAAAACCCACTGATGGAACTAAACTAGACCTATAACTTTGAACAAAATTATAATTTGAGGTTTCGGACACCTAATCTACATTCTCCAACCTGAACCCTAACTACTGATAATGGTTTTTCAGAAATCCATATATGGGTGGTCCATCAGTGGGTTTTGCTCAAAACCCACTGATGGAACTAAACTACACCTATAGGTTTGAAAAAAATTATAATTTGAGGTTTCCGACACCTAAAATACTTTCTAGAACCTCAACCCTAACTACTGATAATGGATTTTCAGGAATCCAGATATGGGAGGTCCATCAGTGGGTTTTGCTCAAAACCCACAGATTGAACTAAACTACACCTATAGCTTTGGAAAAAATATAAATTTGAGGTTATAGACATCTAAAATACTTTCTCCAACCTCATCCCTAACAGTTGATAATACTTTCTCCATCCTAAAATACTTTCTCCAACCTCATCCCTACTTTCTCCAAACCTCACCCCTAACTACTGATAATGGTTTTGTAGAAATCCAAATATGGGAGGTCAGCAAAACCCACTGATGGAACTAAACTAGACCTATAACTTTGAACAAAATTATAATTTGAGGTTTCGGACACCTAATCTACATTCTCCAACCTGAACCCTAACTACTGATAATGGTTTTTCCACAGTTTTCCATATATGGGAGGTCCATCAGTGGGTTTTGCTCAAAACCCACTGATGGAAACTACACCTATAGTTTGGGAGAAAATTATAATTTGAGGTTTAGGACACCTAAAATACTTTCTCCAACCTCCCATATCTGGATTTCTGAAAAACTATTATCAACAGTTAGGGATGAGGTTGGAGAAAGTATTTTAGGTGTCCATAACCTCAAATTTATATTTTTTCCAAAGCTATAGGTGTAGTTTAGTTCCATCAGTGGGTTTTGCTCAAAACCCACTGATGAACCTCCCATATCTGGATTTCTGAAAAACCATTATCAACAGTTAGGGATGAGGTTGGAGAAAGTATTTTAGGTGTCCATAACCTCAAATTTATATTTTTTTCCAAAGCTATAGGTGTAGTTTAGTTCCATCAGTGGGTTTTGCTCAAAACCCACTGATGGACCTCCCATATCTGGATTTCTGAAAAACTATTATCAACAGTTAGGGATGAGGTTGGAGAAAGTATTTTAGGTGTCCATAACCTCAAATTTATATTTTTTCCAAACCTATAGGTGTAGTTTAGTTCCATCAGTGGGTTTTGCTCAAAACCCACTGATGGACCTCCCATATCTGGATTTCTGAAAAACCATTATCAATAGTTAGGGATGAGGTTGGAGAAAGTATTTTAGGTGTCCATAACCTCAAATTTATATTTTTTCCAAAGCTATAGGTGTAGTTTAGTTCCATCAGTGGGTTTTGCTCAAACCCCACTGATGGACCTCCCATATCTGGATTTCTGAAAAACCATTATCAGTAGTTAGGGTTGAGGTTGGAGAAAGTATTTTAGGTGTCCTAAACCTCAAATTATAATTTTGTCCAAAGCTATAGGTGTAGTTTAGTTCCATCAGTGTGTTTTGCTGACCTCCCATATCTGGATTTCTACAAAACCATTATCAGTAGTTAGGGGTGAGGTTTGGAGAGAGTATTTTAGGGTTTAGGGATAAAATATGTAATCCAACTTGGGGGATGAAGTCAAAATATTATATGGTTAAGGGTGGTCCTCAAATAATATTTTTATTTCAGGCCCACGCTGGGCCTGAATTGTCTTCTTTCAGGCCCACCGTGGGCCTGAAATAAATGTATTTCAGGCCCACGTTGGGCCTGAAATAAAGATATTTCAGGTCCTCGGTAAATTTGTGAAAATCATCCGAGGGCCTGAAATATTTGATAAAAAACAAATTCCTCTAATCCCTCTAATTTTCAGGTTGATTTGTGGAAAATCAGATAAATATTTGAGAATTAAAAATTTCCTTTTAATTTTGATATGTGTTATATATTTGAAATACAAAAAATATACCTAAGTTATTTGTAAAATAACTGTAAAAAAAAAGTTACCGTTTAGGGCCTGAAATCCTCTATTATCAGGCCCAGCAGTTAGTGAGCTATATAGGGTCCTTGGGTCCCTAGTGGTAAGCAATCGTCTCGTAGATCGTGATTTGTTGCCTATAGCTTTGAAGTTAGCGTGCTTACCTCCATTGGAGTTGTGGTGGCCGACATCCTCTTCATCGGACTAGTCGAAAGGTACGTAACAAAATTTTTTGTTTTTTTCATTTCAGTGTAGTTTTTGCTTCTGACCTAGGGTTACCGATTGTTGCCACTCAATGACCGAATGTGAGGATACCCTTGACGAACGAAATCTAAGTGTCATTTTTGCATCAGTTTCGCATAATTTTTGTTTGATGGTTCCTAAGTTCGGGATGGCTCCGAAAAGATCATCTTCAAAGGAAGCTGCTGCTAAAAATTCAAAGAAACATCAAGGTCCTGGGAGAAGTCATGGGAAAAAACAACAACCACAACGAAAAATCAAATTGCCAAACCAGTATATGAGTTTTGCCAACAGAGGTCGAACTAAACGAATGAACTGGAAAAGTAGCCTTTGCCATTTCCAAAATTTTATAGATTCTGTTCCACCCACACCAGCACAAGAACAATTGCTTCGACAAACACCCTTTTCATGGGTCCTCGACCTCCCCACTAGTTCTTGTGTAAGACCTCAGGTTCAAAATATGTTTGATAATTGGGATGAAGAAGAAAAGAGCTTTGTGTTCCATGGGAAAAAACTCAATTTCACAAAGGTTGACCTATCACTTATTCTAGGGCTACCTGACAATGGAGAGGTAATCCAACTTGATTTCAATGAGGCCTCTAGCCCACTGTACAAGGAATATTTTGAAGATTCCAGTTGTTCTGCAAAGCATTTGGAGAAACTGATAACGAAGTCTACATCCAATGACAAGCTGTACTGTCAGATGTATATACTGTATTTTTTTTCCACAGTTCTTTTTTGTGGTACAAGCAGCACACTTCCCATTCCAGCAATGTCACTCATTGATTGCGTTGATGATTTTGACAATCTACCAAACTATAATTGGTGCAATGCTCTGTACAATTTCATGGCTCCTCAGTTGGAAGCCATTGGAAAGGAGGTCACATTGAGGCGTACAACACATGTAGGTGATACAAGCCAACCGGCCAAGGCTCCCTTGCTCAAGGGATTTCCAAATATTTTGGCTGTAAGTTAGAGTGCATCTGCCTGCTAATATATGATATGATGGATACTAATTACTGAATATAATCATGTTGCAGGTTTGGGTTACTGAACATATTAGTATTGCTGCTCCTCATCATCCTCATAGATTGCCAAGAATTCTTCGGTGGAATTGGCCTAAGGCTCATGTAGAGAGTATCAAAAGGATGATCGACCGTGTGCCAACAAATTTAATTCTGGTTGATTTAATCCCATTTGATATAGAACTGGATTTAGTACCTCACTACTCTCCTCCAACTGAACCACTTGAGGTACACAGTGAGGTATTAAAGCAGGCAACCGAAGGAAGCCAGGCTGCAGAAGATAGACTACAGGCCTTAGAGAAGGAAAGCTGCAATGAATGTATACAAAAGCAAGAACATATTGATACCTTACAGCAACAATTAAATGTAGCTCTTAAAAGTTTGGAGGATGTAAAAATTGAGTTGGCAACAGCCCTCAGGGACAAGGATCAAATAAATGCTCAGAGCCATAGACTACTTGCTGAAAAGGATTCCCTGGTCAAAGAAAAAGATGAAATAATTGCTCAGAAGGAGACAATAATTGCTGATAAGGATTCCCAGCTTAAGGAGAAAGATGATCAGTTGAAAAGAATGATAGTTGATCAAGATATAATCAAAGATAAGCCTGACGAGACAATCCGACAACTGAGTATACAATTAGAAAGCAAAGGCTCAGATGACCCTCAGCCACTTCCAAAAAAAATAAAATTAACTCAGGTAAGACCACCCAACGAGGACAAAGGCAAAGAAAAAGAAATTGTTCAGGATGAGGACGAGGATGAGGGAGAGGATGAAGCTGAAGATGAGGAGGCTCCTGCCCAATCAATGTCACAATCTACATCGCAAACAACACAATCTGCAACCTCTACTCAAACAAATTTATCTGATCAACAAGTTGCTAAAGGGAAAGAACTCCAAAAGGTCAAAAGCAACATCTTGAAGAAAGCCAAGGCATTTTTTAAGAAGAATAAAGATGCGGAGATTGCAGAAACATTATTAAAGCTTAGTAAATTAAAGTGAGTTAGTTGCTATTGCGGTTGCATCTATTTGTAAAACAATGATGGTTATTGTCATTCATTAATAAAATTTATTCATTCACTTTTAAATAAGGTGCTTACATTATGTTGATGTAGGTATCAATTGCAACCAGTATGGTCCAATGGGACCTTTACATTAGATATGCAATCATTTTTTACAATATTTGATTGGAATGACTACACCTCCGGGGATTGCATAAATACTTACTGGACTATTATTGTAAATGAAGCCAAATCCTGTAACTCACCTTACCACCCCTCCATATTCTGTGGGGTGGGTTTTGAGGTAAGTAAATTAGCAACTTGGTTTATGTTTATTTTATAGGATTGAGTCAACTAACACTTCCTTTTTAATAAACATAGGAATTGTTTGAGGTGATACATGCTGCAGCATTTGAACAAACAATTGCTACTGATACAAATAAGCCAATTAGATATATCTTCTGTCCTCTAAATAATGCAGATGATCACTGGCATCTATTGATTATTGACCTGGAGGAAAGTAGTTTCCTTCATTATAATTCTCTCGGCGCCACAGAAGGGTACACAGCCAAATATGAAAAAACTGTAAGTTTTCTATTTGATATATAAACGTTTACAAAAACTATGTGATGAGCTAGAATTTTGACTAATGTAATTTCTATGTAGGTGGCGTTTTTCAAAAATTTGAACTGGTCATATTATTTGAATTGGAATAAAGGTTTGCCAGAAATATCGGGGAAAGAGTTTAATCAAATTGTAGTACAAGGACCCACCCAAAGCAGATCGTAAGCTAATGTTTTTTGTATTTTGGTTTAACACTACCTAATCTTTCATGCTTGAATTTATATGCTAACAACACTGACTCATAATGCTTGTTTCAGGTTGGATTGTGCTTTCTTCATCATGCGATTTGCTGAAAGTTTGGTCTTTCAACGCTCTACCAATTTTAGCCAAAAACAAATGAAACCTTATCGTTTTCAGGTGGGATACAAAATAATGAGAGACAAGTTCTGGAAGCAAACTCTGTAATTTTTTGTTTTGTTGCTACAATCCATATATGTAAGTGTAATGACAAACATTGTATATTTGTAGTTATAATGTATGTAATTGATATTGAAATCAATGGAGCATTTCTTTCGATCCATGGTTTTTTTGTAATCTCTAATCTTTAAACTGTAATTGTTGTCAATTACATCAATAATTTTTTAGGGAAGTATTTTGATTTCAGGCCCACGGTGGGCCTGAAATGACATTATTTCAGGCCCAGAGGGGGCCTGAAATGATTTATTTCAGGCCCACACTGGGCCTGAAATGCTAGTATTTCAGGCCCAAGAAGGGCCTGAAATGATATTATTTCAGGCCCTATCTGGGACTGAAATGAGTTATTTCAGGCCCACACTGGGCCTGAAATGCTATCATTTCAGGCCCAAGCTGGGCCTGAAACATATTGTTTCAAGCCCACGCCTCTGGTTGCAAAAAAATTATTTACAGTATGATTAAATTTTTATACGCCAATCTTTTAAATAAATGAACATGTTGTGACCACATTTTTAAAAGATAAACAAGAAGGAGAGTACCTAAATACACATTGCACACCACAATTGAATTCCATTAACATCAAAACCTCATATTATCAGAATTTGGCACATCAGGAGGTTTGTATGATGGACCTAGCATATTTGGATTTTTCAAACCTCATTATCAGTTCTCAGACTTTACCTAATTATTGGTATTTTAGCTAGGATATGCTATTTTTCGTCTCCAAACAAAGTCCTAATTATTATCTAAAACTGTGTTGATACAGTATCAGTTGGCACACAACACTTATTTAACAAAGCAAAAATCAGAGGGGGTTAAACAACAGATTTTCAGAAAACACAGGACTTCAAGTTCCTGAAATAACATTATTTTGGGTTTACAAATGATACAACTTCAATTCTGATATATTCTGCATATAACACAAGGTAAAATGTATCATAATATTGAAATACTTCTATAAGTCACAACATTAACAACTAGTTCGATGTGAAGATGGATTTCAAACAAGGAGACATGAGTAGAATCAGATTTGAGCTGACAGTTAATATTCTGAGGGACATGTTTTGTAAAACTTGAGATAATCTGAATGCTGTATTGGTGATGTAAAAATCCATTGCTGTCGATTGACCTCCATTTGTATGGAAAAATCTCATTATGTCGATGTTGTTATGATTATGTAGATGTTGTTATTCTATATAATATATTGTCAACAAAAACAAAACAATTGAGTGATGTTTATTCAAATCCAGTTGCTGCACTGTTGTGTACCAAGTGATACGGTCAGATATAATAACTGACAATGCACTGTTGTGTGCTAGTTGCTGCCCTGTTGTGTGTCAAATGATCTATTCTGTCACATCTTGTAGGTAAATATAGAATATTCTGTCACATCTTTAATTTATATGCTAACAACACTGACTCATAATGCTTGTTTCAGGTTGGATTGTGCTTTCTTCATCATGCTGTTTGCTGAAAGTATGGTCTTTCAACGATCTACCAAAAATAGCCAAAAACAAATGAACCCTTATCGTTTTCAGTTGGGATACAAAATAATGAGAGACAAGTTCTGTCCTCTAAATCTGTAATTTTTTTTTGTTGCTACAATCCATATATGTAAGTGTAATTACAAACATTGTATATTTGTAGTTATAATGTATGTAATTGATATTGAAATCAATGGATCATTTCTTTCGATCCATGGTTTTTTTGTAATCTCTAATCTTTAAACTGTAATTGTTGTCAATTACATCAGTAATTTTTTAGGGAAGTATTTTGATTTCAGGCCCACGGTGGGCCTGAAATGACATTATTTCAGGCCCAGAGGGGGCCTGAAATGATTTATTTCAGGCCCACACTGGGCCTGAAATGCTAGTATTTCAGGCCCAAGAAGGGCCTGAAATGATATTATTTCAGGCCCTATCTGGGACTGAAATGAGTTATTTCAGGCCCAGCTTGGGCCTGAAATGAGTTATTTCAGGCCCACACTGGGCCTGAAATGCTATCATTTCAGGCCCAAGCTGGGCCTGAAACATATTGTTTCAAGCCCACGCCTCTGGTTGCAAAAAAATTATTTACAGTATGATTTTTTTATACGCCAATCTTTTAAATAAATGAACATGTTGTGACCACATTTTTAAAAGATAAACAAGAAGGAGAGTACCTAAATACACATTGCACACCACAATTGAATTCCATTAACATCAAAACCTCATATTATCAGAATTTGGCACATCAGGAGGTTTGTATGATGGACCTAGCATATTTGGATTTTCAAACCTCATTATCAGTTCTCAGACTTTACCTAATTATTGGTATTTTAGCTAGGATATGCTATTTTTCGTCTCCAAACAAAGTCCTAATTATTATCTAAAACTGTGTTGATACAGTATCAGTTGGCACACAACACTCATTTAACAAAGCAAAAATCAGAGGGGGTTAAACAACAGATTTTCAGAAAACACAGGACTTCAAGTTCCTGAAATAACATTATTTTGGGTTTACAAATGATACGACTTCGATTCTGATATATTCTGCTTATAACACAAGGTAAAATGTATCATAATATTGAAATACTTCTATAAGTCACAACATTAACAACTAGTTTTTTTAAAGAATACTATACATTCAGTTATCCTCCTTACAAAATAAACACTTCCATCAGAAAATTTCTGCAATTCATAAACCAATTAACTCAAGACCTTGGGGCTGGCGGCATTTACATGTCCTTTTATTATGGCCAAGTTGTTTGCACCGGCTGCATTTAAGTTTCACCTTGCCATTGTCTCTTGACTCCATTCGTGCCTTCTTTCGTCTACCAGGCTGCACAAGGCTACGGGGACATCGAACTGTAATGTTGTTTACTCCACTAGGCCAAAACTGCTTGCTTCTACAAGGGTAAATACGATCCATGTAAACCCACTTCCAGTTCAGNATAGAACCATTGAGCTACCTTTCTTCTTGTATTATCAATTAACCTATTTATGGGAAGCTCACGTGTAGACTTAAACAAAGCATTCAAGCTCTCCACACAATTCGTGGTAAGCATTCTGTACCTTCTCCCAGTAAAGTGTGCATTTGCCCACCTTTTAGGGTCAATGTTCTGAAGCCACTTATGAGCATCTGGATGTTTTTCGAGCATTGTCTGCATTATCATATCATATTGAAGTGTTGTGTTGGCTCGTGCTGCTGCCCAAAACAAACCTACACCAGCTCTACTTCCAGTATCAGTTACCATATTACAAGACATGTGGTGGCAACAAAAAGCATGATGCGCATTTGTGAATACTTTTCTGACTGCTGATATAATGCCCCGATGTCTATCTGATACTATGGTGAGTGAGTGATCATCAACAGCAAAGAACCTCTTTGTATGATCCAAAAACCACTCCCAAGCAGACCCACATTCTACTTCAGCTATTGCAAAGGCAACTGGGAGAACATTGTCATTACCATCAATCGCCGTTGCAATCAACAATACTCCTGGATACTTTCCTCTTAGGTGTGTCGCATCAATTCCGATAATTCTACGCAAATAAGACCTGAACACCCTTCGGCAAGCACCAAAAGCCCAAAAACACCTCTGGAACTGATTGTCACCATTCGTGCATAGTGCCACATAAGTTTCAGGATCTCTAGCTCTTAACTCACGCAGATATTGTGGGAGATCTCTGTATGCCTCATCATAATCTCCAACAACCTTTTTCAATGCTTTCTCCCTAGCTATGTATGCTTTTCTGTATGATATCGTCACTCCAAATCTAGCTTTAATATCTGAAATAATCATACTTGGTTTGTATTGTTCATTATGAAGAAATTGCTCTTCAACAAAAGAAGCAACAAATGATGAAGAGCATGCATGATGATCAGCACTTTCCCTAACACTTCGACATTGGTGTTCCTTTATATATTTTGTAACAGTGAACTCTACTTCCCCCCTTCCTACTACTCTCCATGTACATGGTTGGTTAAAACACACTGCTTTAACTCTATTTTTCCGGGTGTCAACTGGGTTATATCTCATATGCTTAACCATCACATGTTTAACAAGTGCATTCTTGAATTCTTCTCTAGATGGAAATATCTGCCCCACAAAAAATTCATGCTCATCTCTTGCCTCTAGCTCTCGAATTGGCCCAGCAAGCAATCGAGAATTCAAAATATATGGATCTTCAGCTAATGGAAACTCCTCCTCTAGGTCACTGTACTGATCTGGGGGAAATTCATATTGCTCAACCTGCATATCATCAGCTTGGAATTCTAGTACACTTGTACTGGGTACAAATTCTTCTGCATTCCGGATTTCAATTTCTTCCTCCCCACTCCAGGTTGGCTGAAATATTTCAACTACTCTTGTAGAAGAATTCAAACCCTCATCTTCTAAATTATTTGCTTCTTCATTTAGATCAATTGCCAAATTCCTTGTAATGCTATTATCACCATACTGGGAACATAATGGAATATTATTACTAGTTATTTCTAATCCTTTCCCCGTAGCCACATTATCATCAAGAGTATTCCATATCTCAGAGAGAATTTCGTCAACAACATTATCAACCCTGAAAAAAATTACATATAACTTTATCAAACTTTGAAATTGATAATAAAGGCCCTAGGAGCCCCTGAGGGCCTGAAATCATTTGATTCAGGCCCAGGGATTTGATTTCAGGCCCTACCAGGGCCTGAAATCATTTTATTTCAGGCCCAGGTCGGGCCTGAAATAAAATTATTTCAGGCCCAGGCAGGGCCTGAAATCATTTCCTTTCAGGCCCACTCCGGGCCTGAATCATTACATTTCAGGCCCAGGGAGGGCCTGAAATCATTTGATTTCAGCCCCTCCCTGGATCTGAAATAAAATAAATTCAGGCCAGGTCCTGGGAGGGCCTGAATTTCTTTTATTTCAGTCCCTCCGAGGGCCTGAAATAAAATTTTACAGCCTCTCCTATTGCCTGAAATCTAATGACATCATGCACTCTCAGGGCCTGATATCATGTAATGCATATCACCCTAAGCCTCCTCCAAAATTAAAATAGTAGAAAGAGTTTAACTTGATTAAAACTATATCTGATACCATATCAAAGAAGACAATCATACGTACATTCCTATTTCTCTTAGTTACCAATCTGTTGCTTCCTTTTTCTCCTTCGACAACCTATTTTGTTGCTTCCTTTTTCTCCTTCGACAACCTATTTTGTTGCTTCCTTTTTCTCCTTCGACAACCTATTTTCCTCAAGTGCTTTGGTGATGAATCGAGTTGTGCAAGGAAGCAATATATACGTACATTCGTGATCATTCGACTTGTGCAAATCATTTCACATATATATATTGGCTGAGAAAAATTCGACTGCTACCCATCCGAACCACAAATTAATATTTTATTGATAAAGTGGTTCGGTTGTCTCGAAACTGTGTCTGATAAAGTTATTCTTTGGCGGGAGGGGTATAAAAGTAACTTCACTATATGGGATGCGCCCTTTGGTATAATAGAAACCATGGTACTCATTTCGGTAATTACGAATAGTTGGATACGCCCTTTGGTAAATTGCCGATGAGATAATGTAGCACTATTAAATATACCCAGCCGTAGATATTAATTAATACTGTGGTAAGGCAAGCTAGCTAGTATATATATACTAATTAATTTTATCGTGTTATAGATACACACGACTTTACGCTATGTTATCGTAATCATCCCATTTGGATATATATATATATATATATATATATATATATTATAGTTAACTATATGTTTGTGAGTCGAGCCCTTTAAAAGGGTTGCATCCATACTTTTTATTGGATATAATTGCTAATTTGATACCGGATCAATCCAACGTGATCTTTTAAATTTTAAATGGTCATAATCTTTGACTCAAAATTTGGAATTAGATTATATTGATAGTCACGCATGTAAAATTCAGATATATATATATTTATTAAGGGAAATCCAACAGCCAAGTTTTGGATTTAAAAAGCAACATTTAGATGCTTATTCAAGCCTCCGAATATTTTATTAGTATTTTTAATAATTTTTATTTTTATGATATTTAAGATAATTTTGATATTTTTTATATTTATGGGTCCTAGTTTGTCTAAATATGCATCATGTTCTATTAATTTCAATTTCCGTTAAATGATTATTTTTTGAAATGTCTCTTTTCTTTCTTTGTATGATTGAAATTAAGATTCATATTTTAAAATTTCTTTCTTTCTTAGTAGTCCAGAATTTACATAAATGTGTTTAGTTATATGAAGAATTAATCCTCTAGTGATAACAAAGTTTTTATTTTTATTTTTTATGATTTTTTTCTTATCTTCTTCGTCAGCCTGTAGAATAGTTATTATTCTGCCAGTGTTATAATCATTTAACTTTAATGACTTATCACTTTTGATTAAAAAAAAAAAGGTATATGACTAGTCATTCAATTAGTGATCATTCATAAAGTCTATATATACATAAATTGTCACTGCGAGCGCTTCCCGATTTACCCTGACGGCCGGTGGAAAACTTCCATGTGACCGAACCGGTCGCCCGAGGTTAGTTGAAAAAACCTCGTTAATCATCATTTTTATATATACATAAATTGGAAGTCAATTGAGAATGAGCATTCATTTTACTTTCTATTGTATGTGTTTATGAGTGAGATCATGATCCGGTAAGTCAACGGAAGGTAATAGCGGAGGGGAAGAACTAGAATGCTTTGATGATGAAGAAATCGCCTTGGATATTTGTAGTGCGCAAAGAAGGATTAAAATGGGCACCGAGGGTGGACTCGACGTGACCACTCTAATGCTCAAGCTAGTTAGCACAAGGGCTAAGGAGAAACAATGATCTAATTAGAGGAGTTTCTAGGGTTGTGTTCCCATACCTGCACCTGCTGGAGCGGGCGACTCTATATAGAGCGATGAATGTATCTTTGCATTGATATGTGTGCATATGTTTACCACATTCTCCGAGACATATGCTGATGTTTCCACTTCTTCTGAAATAAATGATGTCATTAATGTGTAAGTATCTCGGGTTGATTTTGATGTAGTCAATCGAGTCAATTAGATAATGTTGTATTTGATTCCTGTGTCTAAGTGTGCAGAAGCTTAGAAGCGCAAGAGGTCAAATGGAAGACACAACGAGCGAGAAGGATGACACAAGAAGGGAGCCAACGGGTTCAGTGCATCCGAGGGATGATGAGCTACCGAAGAGTATACCAGTGAACAAGAAGGGTGTGTGCAACATCAAAGGGATGAAAAGTTGGGAGGAACTCCGTACAAGAAGAAGGTCGGAATTAGGTTCGGGTGAGTTCAACTCTGGACGGCTAGAGCATCACTCAAGGAAGCGGAGTCCTAACAGGTCAACTCGATGGCTGACCTTGAAGACCCGAAGCACCTCAGTTGTGACTGAAGACGCCTCAGTACTTGTCAAGAATTAAAAGTGCCGCAGAATGAAACTGGGGCACCTTAGATCCAACTGGAGGCGCTCTAGTTCAGAATTGAGGTGCCCTCAGCGAACAGTAACTGAAACTTACCGTTTGTGAGTGGATAGAACTTTATCCAACTGAGGCGGCTTAGATCATATTGGTAGAGCCTCTAGTGCCATATCAACAATAGTAACATTTGACCGTTAGGCTATAAATAACCTCCTAGAGCTAGGAATTTGAAACGACAATTGCAATCAACTTTCCTACTATTTTTCTTCTGAGCTTTCCAACATCTATAAGAGGCTTCTCCACCTTCCATGAAGGAGATATTTTTAGTAAGTTTCAACCGTCTTGGATTAACCTCTCTGATTGCAACCAAATAAAAATCCCGAGCCTCTTCTTTTTTATGTTATTTATGTTTGTTTTACTTATTTAATTAATGGGTTATCCTTGTTAGGTTTGAAAAGCAAGAGAAGTTGTTAGCTTTGTTTTTAAAGCTATTCACCCCCCTCTAGCCGGCCTTATCGCGACCTACAAAATGAAGTTGTTATGCCTCTCTCATGTCTTTAACGGGCCACATAGGATGGGAGATAGCTAAGCCCTACAAGGTTGAAGAAACTAGAGAGATCAAGTTGAAAAGGTTTGTTATGAGGAAGTTTGGTTGTGTTGAATTGCGGGAGTCAGACATACGGAATTAGAGAAATCTGGTCGATCAAGATGGTGTAATCGATTGGCCGAGTTGGTGGAGTTGGTTGATTAGGCTGAGGGACTTGGGTGGTCGTGCTGAGTGAGTCAAGTGATCGGCCCGGAGGATCGGACGACCGAGGGAGGGACTCAGGTGGTCCAGCTAAGAGAGTCAGGTATATCACCTTAACCTAGGTTGACCTTTTGTTTCCCTTCACGTACAACTTCGCTTGGTTTTTGATGTAGAGCTTGACTTCTGCCTTGACCCTGCCATATGGAGACCTCCACTATCCACCACATCAATATGGATCATCTTAAAAAGTGAATAACACTTGAATGTGACTAATACAACTCATGATATGAGACGATGATAAAAGAACAAAGTTTATATTAAGCGACAAGATAAACAATTAAACATTAGTCCTTGCAATTATAAATTTAGAGGGATATATAATTGAACTAAATTAAGACTTATTTCGTTTCAATCACAACTGGAGTGGAGGAGAAGTAACCTAACTGAAATATGTGATAAGAGAACACTACAAAAATATGAAGCAATAGCGACGAACATTTTTAATAGTCCGTCGCAATTGGCGACGGATATATAGTATCCGTCGCCAAAGTTGAGCGGCAGGTCAAAATCCTAAATATAGCGACGGACAGGGTCAACATCCGTCGCTAGTGCGACGGATAATATAAATTATCCGTCGCTAGTTGTAAGCGATGGGTCAAACCGCCTAAAGATAGCGACGGACACGGTCAAAGTCCGTCGCTAGTGCGACGGATAATATAAAATATCCGTTGCTAGTTGTAAGCGACTGGTCAAACCGCCTAATAATAGCGACGGATTGGTCAACGCCGTCGCTAATCAGCGACGGACAAGTTAATCCGTCGCAATATTTATTAAAAAGGGCGACCAGCCCTTTCCCCGCGGCCACGCGAACCCTAGCGACGGTCCTTTTCTCCTCCGGCGATTCTCCGTCGATTCTCCTCCGGCGAACCCTCCTCCGATCCCAGGTACGCTAGCTAACCTCCATTTGCCGTCAACTCCGTTTGTTTGTGCTAATCGGCGGCGTCGTCTTCTCCGGGCAGCCACGGGTCTTGGCACGGCCGCGCGCGGCCTCCCGCTGCCGGGCGCGGCCTCCCGCTGCCGGGCGCGGCCTCGCATTTGCAAGCGGCGCGTGCTGCCGATCGCGGGGCAATGCTGTCGGCGGCCGCCTGCTGCGGCCGCGCGGCGCCTGCTGCGGCCGCGCGGCGCCTGCTGCGGCCGCGCGGCGCCTGCTGCGGCCGCGCGGCGCCTGCTGCGGCCGCGCGGCGCCTGCTGCGGCCGGCCGACGGCTGCTGCGGGCCCTGCTTAAACCTAATTAGAGTTTAATTAATTGAATTAATTAGATTAATTCAATAATTGTTTGATTTATTGTTTGAATTAATTGAATTTAATTTGATTAATGTTTGATTTATTTTAGGTTAGATGATTAATTGGTTAGATGATTAATTGCTTGTTTAATTTACTTAAACCTTTCTCTTATCTTGGTTAGATGATTAATTGTTTGTTTAATTAGATTAATTGATTATTCTGCTTGTATTGAACAGTTTTATACGATGCTTGATTATCCCTTTGCTAGATTTATTTACATTGTCTTCATTAGTGCATGTTTCCATTTGCCTCTAATATGTCTCATTGGAAAGATTACCTATTCTGCTTATCTGCTTAAACTTTGTGTATAATCAGGTACCATGGCTGCTCCCCGTAATCAGCAGATTAGACTTTCAGTCGTCGGTGATAGGTATAACTATTCTTCTTATATATTTTCTTACAGAATTTGCTAATATATTTTATTTTTTCCTACAGTTTCATACCAGATGGGCATCAGGTGTCATCTTATATTTCTAAAAAATTTAAAGAAAGACTGTCACCTTTTACGACATGGGGCCACATTGAAACTGATTTGAAAACATTCTATTACGGGGAGTTTTTAGTAAGTAGTTTAGATGTATATTTATTTGATATTATAGATTTTTTTCATACTAACCATATTAATTTTTTTTTACAGAAACGGTATACCTGGGAGGAGAGTGCAGAGGAGCAATTCAAGAGGACCTGAAATGCCTACTGCTCCAAATTATACAGGGACATGCTATACAAATGGAGAAAGAAGGCTGATAGGCCTACAGAGGTCCCTGAGCCGATTTGGGCAGCATGGTGAGCTGTCTGGGATGCCCAGCACTGGCAAGAGAATGCTGCGATTGCTCGAGGCAATCGCAATTCAGAGGTTGCTGGCCCCAGCACGGGATCCACGAAGCACACTGCTGGATCCCGTTCCATTGTCCAGTATGCCAGTGATTTGGTAAGTAGTTTTTATATATATTCCTATTAAAGGCATTTAGTATATTTTTTTGGATGTGTGTAAACATTATATTTTGTGTTTACAGGCTGCTGAGCTACAGAGACCTCCCACTAGTTGGGAGTTATTCAGCAAGACCCACCAGAAAAAAGATGGGTCTTTTATCGATCGTCGCTCCCTAGCAATCAATGTAAGTATATTAATTATATTTTATTTGTTTTGACATTTTATATAGACTAATTAAATTTTTATTTCACAGGAAGCAATGACCACTAGAGTTTCTGAGGCACAAGCGTCTCAGCATGCTGCAGAGGGGGAGGATGCACAGCCTCTTTCCACCGACGATGTGAATCGGATTTATTTTGATGTCGTCGGTGGGAAGAGGAAGACCGCCTGCTACGGCCTGGGCTCTCAGACAAAGGTTACATATGATCAGATGAGAGCTCCAGGGGTTAGGGGGCGTCCACCATCCTCCTCCTCTACCTTTAGTGAGGTTCGTCAATTGCGGGAGGAAAATGAAGCCTTGCGGACTCGACTCACGTCGATAGAGTCGGCGTGTGCCGGGAGGGACGCAGAATGGGCTAAGACGAGCGCAGAGTGGGCTCAGAAGGACGCAGCGAGGGATGATGAGTTAAGAGATTTGCGGGCTCGCCAGGCAAATACTGAGAATATATTACGTCAGATGCAAGCTTTTGCAGCTACCCTATCACCGATGACACAGATGGCAGCCCTTCCCGCCCCTCGTATTGACGCTCCGGATACACAGATGTCAGCCGCTCCCGCTCCCACCCATCGGTTTGAGTCTCAGGAGACACAGGATCCTGAGCATCCCACAGAGGAGTAGAGATATTATAGTGGTATGATCAATTTTTCACCTAATTTTATTCATAATGATTGTTTTCTTATTACTCCATTTTTGTTTACAGATTCGACATTATCAGAGTTGAATTTAGATTTCATCTCTTCCTTGAAAGGTATGAATGGATACAGATTCCTTTATTGTTTCTTATTTGTTATTTTTCATTTACATATTTAATATTTAATTTACTTCTATTAGAGTTATCTGCTATTACATATGCTTATTTCATTTGTTATATCTTATTAGTATCAATTCAGATTTCTTATTGTTTTATCTTCTATTGTGCAGGAATATTTTTCCTTTCCATCCATTATTGACTCTGATAATCATGTACGTAATGATTCTCTACTAAACTCTCATTTTTGATGTATAAAGTTTTTTTTACTTTGACGTTTGGATGCATTTGATATACATTTGATATAGCTTTCTTTTGATACGTTTGCATTGGATTAACCATTCGAAACTTTGGATTGTATACGTTTAGTCACTAATCAAAGTTTCGATTGTATACATTTGGAAATTAAATACTCGATTGAATATTGGATTCAAATTGAAAGTTTGAATGTACATATACATTTGGAAATGAATGTTTAGATTGAATTGGATTGTCTTGTATATGAATGTTAATGTTTGGATTGGATTGGCTTGTAAATGAATGTTTGGATTCTTGTGAATGTTTGGTAGTTGATATATCTATTATTGTTTCATATTTGATTGGATTGTATTGATGTATATATGGGAAGTGGAAGAAACAAATATTGGCTGTCAAAATTTTCCAAGTTTAGCGACGAATATTTTTTAAAATCTGTCGCAATTTGCGACGGATTATTGACTTTTCTGTCGCTATAAAGATCAATTAGCGACGGATGTTGACTGAATCCGTCGCTATTACGATATATTAGCGACGGACTTTAACCATGTCCGTCGTTAATCCGAATGCTTAGCGACGGATCATTGACCATCCGTCGCTACTATTTTCTCCGGCCACGTCACTCCGTTTTTTTGTGTTTGCGACGGAGTATATGTCCGTCGCTAAGGTAGCGACGCAGAGGAAAATTGTCCGTCGCTAAGATAGCGACGGAGTGAAAATTATCCGTCGCTAAGATAGCGACGGAGTGAAAATTATCCGTCGTTACTATAGCTCTGCGACGGGATCATAGCCGACGACGCTAAATCCGTCGCTACTCCATCGCTATTTGTGTTTAGCGACGGAATAGCGACGGATTTAGTCCGTCGCTATTGCTGGTTATTTTTATAGTGGAAGTAAATCCTTATTAGAATTTAAAACCCCAACTAAATCAATTCTAAAAGATCTTTGAAAACGATTTCTAATTATTTCAAACTGCTTCTACAACTATGAAGGTCAATATTAATTTTATATAGGGACTAAACCATCTTTATCATAGAGGACAAAATAGTCACTGAAACCCAGTTCATGTGTTTGCATTCAAGTGGACAAACACTAGTTTAATAAAGAAGAAGAGAACCCCACCATTCAATTCTTCCTCGATAGAATAAATCTAACACTAAATCAAATGCGACGATGGTAATAAAATAGGCGATAAACAGCTGGTGAGGAATAGAAGGTGATTAATGCAGAATAGAATAGAAGAAGAAGAATATGGAATGAGATCAGGAAGTTTGCACTGCCTTCATTCTCTTTGACTATACTCCACCCTGACACTGCATGCATGCATCAATTCAATTTTTTTTGGGACGGATAATTGATTAGTATATGGGCTATTATTATTATTATTATTATTATTATTATTATTAGAGGTAGTAGTCAGTTTCTGTCCTTCATAATTTATCTCTTTTCATATAATTTAAAAACGGATTATAAGAAATATATAAGGTAAATATTATCATCTTTTATCATCATCAATCCATCCATATGCATGATTAATTAATCTACTAAATTCTAATAATCCATCAATTCAATTCCTAGTCTTCACACAATCACATCTAATGAGGCGATTTTTTGGGGAGCTGGCCTTTGACTGTCACCCTAGCTATGGATCACACACTGAACCTACACACCTAAATGTCTTAAACTATTAATATTTTCTCTCATTCCTCTTCCTTAAAGCTCATCAAAAAGAAGAAGAAGAGGAAGAAGTAGAGCTTTCTCAGGAAATCAAGGTCAGTTATATATATGTTCTTCGTAACAAATCTTTAGCTCATGTTTTTCTCTTCATGCATCTTCAAATGTTTCAGGGCATTCAAGAATGATGCCGAGCAGCGGGCAGTTAGCCGTGCCGCCCGGGTTCCGATTTCACCCAACAGACGAAGAGCTGCTGCATTATTACCTGAGAAAGAAGGTGGCTTATGAAGCCATCGACCTTGACGTTATAAGGGAGGTGGACGTCAACAAATTGGAGCCATGGGATCTTAAAGGTTCCTGATGATCTCTTAATGTTTAAGTTTAGAAAGTATGGAGCTAGATATTGGATTCTATATATGTGTATGTGTGGGTGTGTTGGATGGCATGCAGATAAGTGTAGGATTGGATCCGGGCCTCAGAACGACTGGTACTTCTTCAGCCACAAGGACAAGAAGTACCCGACCGGGACTAGGACTAACCGGGCGACAACGGCCGGGTTCTGGAAGGCGACCGGGAGGGACAAGGTGATCTGCCATGGCAACAACTCGAGGAGGATAGGAATGAGGAAAACCCTAGTGTTCTACACCGGGAGAGCCCCCCATGGCCACAAGACTGACTGGATTATGCATGAGTATCGCCTAGATGATGAAACCTTGATCACTAGTAGTCATGGTCAGGTATAGTCCTGGCTGCCAATTTATTTTGAAAATTAAATTTGTAATCATATTGGAACCCTAATTACGAAGGTCATGAGTTCGAGTCTCGAAAATAGTCTCTTGCAAAGCAAAAAAAGACCGAGAGTTTCGTGCATCTGACTGACGGTCCTTTATTGGAACCCTAATTATCCCTTGATTGTTGTGTTTTCAGGAAGATGGATGGGTTGTGTGCAGGGTGTTCAAGAAGAAGACCTACCAAGCAGGAATTGCACCACCAGATCGAGCCTGCATCCTTGAAGAAGAAGAAGAAGAACAAGATCAACAATACTTGAACTCGATCACAAGTACCGGCTCTCAGAACAACAGCGTCTTCCAGATCCCTTGCGCCGACCACGGTACCAACAGTTTTTCGTTCCGTCCATCCTCCATCCACCTCCCTCAGCTCCTAAACACAGAGGCCGCTGTCGCGGCTTCCGGTCATGTACTCCCTCCTCCACTACTTCCTCCTCCACCGGAGAGGCTCAATGCGGACTGGTCCATCCTCGACAAGCTTCTGGCTTCCCATAGAAACCTGGACCAGCTCTTCAAATGCAGCAATAATTCTCCTTCCCAACTCACCGACATCGCGGCTTCTTCAGCTGTCTATAGGAGCCCACTGAGCTATCTTGGATGGGATGCTGAGCTTCTGAAACACTCAGACGGATAAGAGTACTTGATCACCATGGTGTGGGGATGGCTAGATTCTATCAATCGATCGCTTATGTTTTAAATAGATGTTTGTGTCTGAACATGATAACTTAAGGATATAGTTTTAAGTAATTCTATATATACTTGGTAAGTCATGTTTGGAACATGCTCGTTAGGGTTTATGACCTAGAAGATTCAAACACATATTCATTCAGTCAGTGTGTCCCATAAAATGATGCAAGTTCCTATATCTACAAGGAGATCTAGGGCATGCATTGCACTACAACAAATATATATATGAACTTATGAAAGGTTTAATAGCTAATTAAGAATATATATCATGAAAATCACATACCTTAATTAGTAAATTTATCATTCTAGAGTTTGTAACTAGTCTAATTTAAGTTAGGCTGTTGTTACTGTTAGATGATACCTTCATACTGGGCTTTATCAACAAATTTTCAAAGGGTTTTATTTGTTTTTTAAATTTACGTACAAATGTTTAATTTGATTGCGGTGTATAGGACGGTAAATGAGAGAAGTGAAGCTTTTAAATGATTGTGGTATTCAAATTTCTCTAAAAGTAATTAAGTCATTGGAATGATTATTCAAGTTTGACTTAGTTTCTCTTTTACGAGTTTGATTAATGCTTACTTTCAGCTTGAACTTGATTAAACTTGGCTTGAGCTTAATTCGTTTAGATATTCAAATTTATTTGATTGTTTGAGAATTTTATAATTTTAAGCTTGCTTGATTAGTTATTAAATTTGATAATATAAGTTTGTTTGTTCATTTTGAACTTATTTATTTATTTATTATATTGATTGGAATTTTATTGATGAACAAGATTTACAATTTCTATTCATGAATATTAATGAACATATAAATTTATTCATTTAATTTAACAAATTATTTAAGTTTATTCATTTAATTGAATTTATGTGCATGAAATGAACATAAATAAATTCTTACCAAATTAAACATTAAACTTATTTATAGATGTTTGATTCGTTTACCGCCCTAGTGGTAGTGGTGGATAAGCATAACTTATATGGTGCGCACATTTACTAATAAGACAGTGTGTTCTGGTAGCATTTTTACTACAACTGTGATAGGTTTGTTAAATTTAAAACTTCATAATAGATTTATCAAACTGTGTAAACTTTGTTAAAATTTTAGCAATTAATCCAATATGAAATCTATATATTGTGTAATTTTCATATCTACACATTTTAAAAATTATATTTTGTTATATTTTTTTTTGATGCGGATGATACTTTAAAATACCTTTTCTTTAATCTTATCTTTAAGTTCGGGAAAAAATACTTTTATATCTTTAGAATAATAATAATAATAATACATATTTTAATTAATAAAACAATTGAAAACGGAATGCTTGTCCTTGAAAATAAACTAGATATTTTACAATAATAAAAATTATGAGATATCGAAAAATACAGCCAAAATGTCATACGGGCTCGAAAATCGATCCCACGATCGTTTATTGAAAAGTAAATCAAGAAATGCATAGGGAGAATATGCCAATTATTTTTATCCAAATTCGGCTGTTGCTTAATAATATGAGATGAAGACAAATCGTGTACCTTCTTATATGTTTGTTTGCTTAAGGTTTTTTTATATATTAGGTATTCAATTTACGTCAATTAATTTTAAGAGTGATTAGTCCAACCACACTAAAGTTTTTTCGGCTTTTTACCAAAGGACTATCCAAAAATTAGTATTTATCAAAAGGCGTACCATGATTTTATTTTTACCAAAGGGCGCACTCATTTTAATAAACTTCCTCTTATACCCCTCCCTCTAACTACTGTCTTTCTCTTTCTCTCTGTCAATAACGAATTCCGAGATGTCTGAACATGCTTTTTCAGACTTTTTATTTTAAAATAATATATTATGGAATTAGCTAAAAAACGTAAGGTAAAAATTGAAAAAATATTTCAATTAAAAAAATATCTCATCCAATGTGATTTCAAAAATCTAAAAAAGATGATTATTTTATATTTGATTAATATAAATTAATATATTAAATAATATTTAATAAATATATTAAAAAAACTTGAAATCTTCTGATTTCAGGGAGCGTAGGACTGAAATCTTTTGATTTCAGGCCCAGCGTGGGCCTGAAATTTTTGATTTCAGACTCACGTTGGGCCTAAAACCTTTTGATTCAGGCTCGATGTAGACTCAAATTTTTTTTTCTATTTTAAAAATATATTAATATATAAAAAAACCTATCAAAACACGTAATTTCAGATTAAAACGTAAGGTCTGAAGTCACACTAGGAGGGCCTGAACAAAGAAGTGTTCAAGCCCTCCAAGCCTAAGGAGGGCCTAAACATAATCTTGGATAAATATATGTAAGTAAATTAAATAAGAATATTAATAGTTCTAGTTAGAGTTGAGCTAGGAGATGATATTTTTGGTGTCTAAACTTCTACTGATTATAAATTATGTTGCAATAGGAGATTTTTAGGTCTATCAGTGGGTTTTCACCAAAACCCACTGATGGACCTAGGATATTTGGATTTCTCAAAATCCAATATCAATAGTTAGAGTTGAGCTAGGAGAAGGTATTTTTGGTATCCAAACTTTTATGATTATAAATTATGATACAATAGGAGATTTTTAGGTCTATCAGTGGGTTTTCACCAAAACCCACTGATGGACCTAGAATATTTGGATTTCTCAAAATCCAATATCAATAGTTAGAGTTGAGATAGGAGATGGTATTTTGGTGTCCAAACTTCTAATGATTATAAATTATATTGCAATAGGAGATTTTTAGGTCTATCAGTAGGTTTTCACCAAAACCCATTGATGGACCTAGGATATTTGGATTTCTCAAAATCCAATATCAATAGTTAGAGTTGAGCTAGGAGATGGTATTTTTGGTGTCCAAACTTGTAATGATTATAAATTATGTTGCAATAGGAGTTTTCTAGGATAAATCAGTGGGTTTCGGTGAAAACTCACTGATGGACCTAGGATACTTGGATTTCTCTATACTTGATATCTCTATTTAGAATTTACTTAGGAGAAGTTATTTCCGATGTGCAAACTTAGTACCAATAATTTTCAGTTATGTTCTCTAACCGTATCAGTTGACACGCAAAGATGTATAAATATGACTGCATCTTGGACACAGTTAAAAGAAACATCTCTTTCAACATGATATCAAAAATATAAAGAGATAATTTTTTATATTTGATTAATCTAAATTAATATAATAAATAATATTTAATAAATATATTAATATATAAAAAACCTATCAAAACACGTAATTTCATATTCAAACGCACGGTCTGAAGTCATCCTAGGAGAGCCTGAAGTCAAATAACTTCAGACCCTAAAAATAATTAATTTAATAAATAATGATTAAATATAAAAAAATATTTTTAGAATAAAAAATTACCAGTGCCCTTGGGTCTGAAGTCATCTGACTTCAGACCCACGCTGACCCTGAAGTCATCCGACTTCAGGCCCTCCATCAATGATTAATAAAATTTTTTTATTAATCATTGATTAAAAACCTGAAATCTTTAATAAATATAATTATTAATATAAATTAATATTTGATTTTTTATACTTTAATCATTGATTTTTTAATATTTGATTAATATAAATTAATTTATTAAATAATATTTAATAAATATATTAATATATTAAAAAATCTGAAATCTTTGATTTCAGGGAGCGTGGGCCTAAAATTTTTGATTTCAGGCCCATCGTGGGCCTGAAATCGTTTGATTCAGGCCCGACGTGGACTTAAATTTTTTTTATTTTAAAAATATATTAAGATATAAAAAAATCTATCAAAATACGTAATTTCAGATTAAAACGCAGGGTTTAAAGTCACGCTAGGAGGCCCTGAACAAAGAAGTGTTCAGACCCTCCAGGCCTAAAGAGGGCCTAAACATAATCTTGGATAAATATATGTAAGTAAATTAAATAAAAACATTAATAGTTCTAGTTAGAGTTGAGCTATGAGATGATATTTTTGATGTCCAAACTTCTAATTATTATAAATTATGTTGCAATAGGAGATTTTTAGGTCTATCAGTGGGTTTTCACCAAAACCCACTGATGGACCTAGGATATTTAGATTTCTCAAAATCCAATATCAATAGTTAGAGTTGAGCTAGGAGATGGTATTTTTGTTGTCCAAACTTCTAATGATTATAAATTATGTTGCAATAGGAGTTTTCTAGGTCTATCAGTGGGTTTTCACCAAAACTCACTGATGGACCTAGGATATTTGGATTTCTCAAAATCCAATATCAATAGTTAGAGTTGAGCTAGGAGATGGTATTTTTGATGTCCAAACTTCTAATGATTATAAATTATGTTGCAATAGGAGTTTTCTAGAATGAATCAGTAGGTTTCGGTGAAAACTCATTGATGGACCTAGGATACTTGGATTTCTCCATACTTGATATCTCTATTTAGAATTTACTTAGGAGATGTTATTTCTGATGTGCAAACTTAGTACCAATAATTTTCAGATATGTTCTCTAACCGTATCAGTTGGCATGCAAAGATGTATAAATATGATTGTATCTTGGGCACAGTTAAAGAAACATCTCTTTCAACATGATTTCAAAAATATAAAAAGATAATTTTTTATATTTGATTAATCTAAATTAATATAATAAATAATATTTAATAAATATATTAATATATAAAAAAACTATCAAAATACGTAATTTCATATTCAAACGCACTGTCTGAAGTTATCCTAGGAGGGCATGAAGTCAAATAACTTCAGACCCTAAAAATAATTAATTTAATAAATAATGATTAAATATAAAAAAATATTTTTAGAATAAAAAATTACCAGTGCCCTGGAAATTTTAATAATAAATATATATTTTTACTAGCCTTGGAAAGAAAAAATGACTTTTCACATTCTTTTTTTAGAGTTTTTTTTCTTAAATTTTAATAATAAATATATACTTTTAACGTTTATTAAAATAATACAAAATATATATATATATATATATATTTAACCATTATTAAAATAATCTAACAATATATATATTTTTAACTTTTATTAGAATAATCCAATAAAATATATTATATACGTATGTCAAATTTAGTCACCCCTAAAAATTGGAGGCCCTGGGCCGTCGCCGGTGACATGCTTCAGGATCGGACCTGATTAAATATGCAGAATCTACTCATACGAAACCGTAGAGCATCATTAATAAGATTGGTTAAGACACTCTCTGTGCTAATCAAGGCCGTGATGAAATTTCAGAATTAAATGAACTTCTCAGAGAAATTAAACATACTAATATCTTGTCCAACTTCATTTTGAAATGCTCAGATCCGCATCTTAATTTCTTAAAATTTGGGTTAGTAGACTGGGCATAATTTTATCACAAAGTTTATGCGTATTTTAACAAAAGAAACTCATACGAATCACATTCTGTTGATAGTAGGACAGATTTTATTGCGCACTGGGACTCCTTTTGATTGCATATAGACTTAATACACCAATTTGTATGCCCAGTTGAAGCAGGTTTTATACTGTCGGTCAGATTTGAAAGACTGAGAAATCAGTCGGTTGAATTTGGAAGACTGAAAAATAAATCGAAATCAGCCGGTCAGACCTGGAAGACTAGGAAAGTAACCAATCTGACCTGGAAAATTGGAAACCAATCAGTCGGACCTGGAAGATTGCAACCAGGCGATCAGATTTGGAAATCAGTCAGTTGGACCTAGAAGATTGAGAAACCAACTGATCGAACCTGACGACAAGTTATAAGTGTGGTCCTCACACACTCAATTCAACCGCTAGCTCGGCATACAACTGCTCGCTTGACACCTAGCCGCTCGCTCGGCACTCACTAGTTGCTCGCTCAACACTCACCAGTCGCTCGCTTGACTCAACTGCTCGCTCGACACTCAACAGTCGCTTGCTTAGCACTTAGCCGTTCACCTGGCACTCACCAGTCACTCGCTTGGCACCCAGCCTTCTCACTGGTATTTCGGCCACCTCACCGACATTCCATCCTCCACCGCTTGAAGATGGGATCATATGTTTTGAAAAAAGACGGAAAATGAAAGTTTTTTTCATAAAGAAAATATAAGTGGCGGGGTACACAATATTCAATATTTTGATCTAGAGCTTAAGAGCTTACTATCTAAGTTAGGCTAGCATCTTACAAACCTTCAATTCGACATTTGATAGCAAACTTTTTTTTTTTGTCATATTGTATTATTTCAGAAAGATTTCAGTCACAATTAAGTTGTAACATTATGATACTTTTGCAGTAAAAATAATTACGTTCATGTTAGACGTCTCCTTACAATTCATCCTCGTTTGGTGCATTATGACACTTGTATGACATTTTAGCATATGATAATTGACAAATAATTTAATCAGACACTTAACTGGCTCAATTTGAGCACTCAAGGACTACAAGCACAGCTCCATGGACTAGTAGTTTTGTAAATTCCCTTTAAATTTTATTTGAATATTAAACTTTGTTATCAGTCCTCATATTAAAAAAAGTTTGTTTCCACTCTCTGTATGTAAAATTTTGTTTACTTTAACTCCCTAATATATATTGATTTACTTAATTATCCTCATTACTTTTAGGTACAAAATGTCCAAAATGAAGTATCATTCCTTCTAAACTCAATATCATTTAACTAGAATCTAGTATATTTTCTATTAAATTGAGTATAATTCTTTTTTAAACTCAGTTGATCAAAAATCGATTCTTTTTCAAACCCAGTTGATCGAGAATCGATCGGAGCTGCTTATAATTGATTGGAGCTAAAGAGTTCTGATTGATTAGAAATTAATCGATAATCGATTAGTTGATTTGTCATGAGAAAACATCATCCTTATTTTTTATATATGTACAAGAAAATTCAAAAGTAAATATAATTTTTGCCAAATTCAACACATTTAAATTAGAATTTAGTATATTTTCTATCATATTGAGTATAACTCTTTTTCCGTTTGATCAATTGATTAGGAGTTTATATCAATCAATTGACTTAGGATGAATTAATTGGGTCATACTCAATTTGATAAAAAAATATATTAAATTCTAGTTAAATGATGCTGAATTTAAGAGTAATTATATCTTATTTCGGATGGTTTGTACCTAAAAAAACTAAAGGTAATTAGGTAGATTGGTAGTTGAAACAAATAAAATTTTACACGTAAGGAGTTGAAATAAATTTTTTCTGACATAAGGTGAGTTTAGGATAATTTTTCCCTGGTAGTTTCTTCCTGCTGTTGCCCTGCTTCATATTCGTTGTCTCTGCATTGAATGGTCATATCCTCCATGGCTCCATCCACATGCGAAGTGATAACAAATACAGAGCAAGCCATGGCTCCTCGGGGACCGCTGGTGGTGGCCAATTAATGGCAACCATTACAATTTAAGTCGAGCACGAGAAACGCCACAGAAGAGCACATCATTGCCTGCTTCTCTAGAGCTGGAAAACCAAAAAGTCACCATCAACTTCCAGACAATTCATTAATCAGTGCATGTCACAACTGTGATGGTCCTTTCTTATAGATTCCCCAATAAATTTCACAGCTCCCTTCTCTCTTTTGTTTGATCTCGGGAAGCAAATTTACACTTCTAGCTGAGGTTGAAGTTTAAAAAAAAAAAAAAGAACTTTTTGCAGTTCTAAGCACAGATACTCCCTTGGTTGAATGCCTAAAGTTTCATCTTGGAGCCTGTTCTTGGACCATTCTGAGACAGGAAATCCAGAGCTAGTTCACTTCTTAATTTCAACAAAATCCCATAACCTTTGGCTTCCTTAAATCCTCTTTCAGTCTTTTTGGGAATTCTTTCATCGGTGTAGAAGTGGTCATCATGCAAGCCTTGCCGTTGCTGGTGGCGCTGCTATCAGTGTTGCTACCGCAAGGTGGAGCAGCAGAAACGGCAACGACTTGCGCCGGCATAGTTCCGATGAGAAGTCGGCGGGAGGTGATATCAATAAGTGACTTCGGTGGAGTAGGAGATGGGAAAACTCTCAACACCTGGGCCTTCCACAAGGCCATATACAGAATCCAGCACGTCAGGAGAAGAGGTGGTACACTGCTCTATATTCCTGCAGGGATATGGCTCACGGGAAGCTTCAATCTCACCAGCCACATGACACTCTATTTGGCTAGGGGATCAATCATCAAGGCAACTCAGGTAGTGCTGCTTAGCTCCAGCTACACTGATCCATTAACAGGAGCTTCGAGTCATAGCAAACTTACTGGAGCTGTCTGAATCTTAGTTGTTCAAGTTCCTTTTGTTTTAGCTTAAAAACAAAGTGGGTGCTTGCAGGATGTATGGAACTGGCCCTTGGTGGATCCTTTGCCATCCTATGGAAGAGGAAGAGAGTTTCCTGGCAGTAGATACGCGAGCTTCATCCAGGCAAATGGGATTCGCGATGTCATCATAACAGGTTGGCAATCCTCGGAAATGTTCTGGTCTTGACTTTTCTTATTCTCTGCAACATTCAATTTTCAGTTCTTCTGATCCTTCTCCCCCCTTGCAGGAGAAAATGGAACGATTGATGGTCAAGGTGAGATCTGGTGGAATTTGTGGAAGCAGAAAAGACTTCTTCACACCAGACCGCACCTGTTAGAGCTTATGAACTCCAGGGATATCCTCGTTTCTAATGTGGTGTTTCTCAACTCTCCTTTTTGGAACATTCATCCTGTTTACTGCAGGTAGTAATATAAGAATTCACCTTAATGGTTATTTTCAGTCTTCATAAAAGGAAAAAAAAAAAATTGAAGAAAGACACTTCTTACATATTTCTTGCAGCAATGTAGTACTAAAACTTGTGACAGTGTTGGCTCCATATAACTCTCCAAACACTGACGGAGTAGATCCTGGTATGCATCCTTCTTGAACATTGTCAGCCTCTAGTGTAAAAAAGAAACATTAAAGGGAAAAATAACTATGAAAATTTGGCAATTGTTTAAACAAGTTCTTCACTTTCAATAACTCGATGATTACCTCTGGGATATGTAACTTAGATTCCAGCTCAAATGTCTGCATTGAAGATTCCTTCATTTCGACTGGCGATGATTTAGTTGCTGTGAAGAGTGGTTGGGATGAGTATGGAATTTCCTATGGTCGCCCAAGCTATGGCATTACAATCCGAAGGCTCACCGGTACCACACCCTTTTCTGGATTTGCCATAGGAAGTGAAACCTCAGGAGGTGTTGAGAATGTCTTGGTTGAGAACATTAATCTCTACAACGTTGGCACTGGAATCCATATAAAGACTAACATTGGCAGGGGAGCCTACATCAGAAATATAACAATAAGCGATATCACCATGAACACTGTCGGTAAGGCTATCCAAATTGCCAGTGATGTCGGCGACCACCCTGATGAGAACTTCAATCCAAATGCAATTCCAATGGTCGATGGGATTGCCATCAAGAATGTGTGGGGAACGGAGGTCGAGCATCCTGGCTCCATAGAAGGCATAAAGAACTCGCCATTTACTAATATATGCCTCTTCAATGTCAAGCTCTGGGGTGTTGGTGCCTCCCTGTGGAAGTGCACTGATGTTAGTGGAGGTGCGCTCGGTGTCAATCCCTGGCCCTGTCCTCAGCTAACCAGCAGCTATGCAACAAGCTCTTGCTGAAACAAATTCTAGAGCTTCATCAGTATGGTTTACATGTTGAAACTCTCTGTTTGCCATTTTTTTTTCCTGCTCAGATTTCATCAGTGCATGTTGGATGTGGCTTTAAAGATATGAATTACTGTGTAAATGTTGAGATAAGTTCCATCTCCTTTGTGCAACTCAGCAGCAATGATACTTCATTTCGATGCCCATGTATGTTCTTTCAACTCAGAAACTAAGAGGAAATGTAACTGAAGAGAAATATAGGACCTCATATTGATACGATACAAACTCAAAGCATGAACTTTTAGGTAACATAGCTAATGTATAATGGTTGAACCCACACTACAAAACTTGTAGAAAACACTAACCAAGTGAAGTTTCCATAGCCAATTATCAAAGCAGAAGCTAATAGATAACAAAGTATTAGAACTGAAGCTTCCATCACACAGCTGAAGAGATTCATGAAACAGACTCAAACCTGCAACTTTATTGACACAGAATAGCATAGGTGATGCATAATGGTTGAACATGCAGTACAGAAGTTGCATAACACACCAAACTAAAAGCAGGAGCTTTTAACAAAGCCAAACATAGCAAATACATATGGTCGAGCCCACACTACATAAGTTTTAGAAAACACCAACATAGCACTGAATTTCATGATACAAACTTGAAACTTATATGTATTATTGACATAGAATAACATAGATGATGCATAATGGTAGAACACAGAACACACGTTGGATAACACACTAACCAGGTAAGAAGAACTGAAGCAACCTGATAACCTTCATCACGAAGTTCTAAAGCGGTAGCTCTAAGTTGTTCCAGATTTCCTTAAGCGACTTCATCCACACTGCTCCCTCTTTCTTCTCCTCCATCATCTCCTCCTTGTTCTTGTCTTTGTCCTTGTTCTTCTCTTTATCTTTGTCTTTGTTCTTGTCTTTGTCTTTGTTCTTCTCCTTATCTTTGTCTTTGTTCTTGTCTTTGTCCTTGTTCTTCTCCTTATCTTTGTCTTTGTTCTTCTCTTTATCCTTGTTCTTGTTCTTCTCCTTATCTTTGTCTTTGTTCTTATCTTTATCTTTGTTCTTCTCTTTATCCTTGTCTTTGTTCTTATCTTTATCTTTGTTCTTCTCTTTATCCTTGTCTTTGTTCTTATCTTTATCTTTGTTCTTCTCTTTATCCTTGTCTTTGTTCTTATCTTTATCTTTGTTCTTCTTAGACCCAAACTCCGATTCCTCATCCTGATCCTCGAATCGCTCCTCCTCCGACTCTGAATCCGTATATCCTTCTCCTATTTCCTTCTCGTTTGATTCCCCCAAGTGCGATAAAACTGAAGTCAACTCCTCCAGCCGCGTCGATCCATCCGACGCTTTCCCTTCGCCCGTCGTCAGATCCAGGCTCTCTTCCATCTGGTTGGCGCTAGGAAAAGCGATGCCGGCGTCGGCGAAGCGCGCGCGGAAATGGCCGCGGCGGTGACGGAGCAAGAGGTGGCCCTGATCATCGGTCGGGATAGTGGAAGCGCGAAGGGCGTCCTCGGAGAGGTAGGGGTCGGAGGAGGCGGTGGACACGACGACGGTGTGCGGATGGGTGAGGCGTGCGGCGTGGGAGAGGAGGAAGAGGGCGGAGAGGAGGCAGAGTAGGAGGGCGATTTTGCCGCCGGCGGAGGCCATGAATTGCTCGATGAATTGCGCATGTGAGAATTGGGTTATTTGACAAGGGCGGGCATTTCTACGGTGAAAGCATACACTAGTAAACGACAAAAACAAAAGGACATTCAATAATTCACAGTTTATGGCTCAGTTTTTTTAATATATAATATATAATAATTCATTTGTTAGGTGTCATGGCCATGTGTAGCATACGGAGATATCTACGAATATTATAAATCATAATATTTAATAAAATAATAAAAAAATAATTCATTCATTCCAATATATCTATTAATACGTGTCAAAATTAATATGAAATAAATAAATAATAAAGATTATTAACTCGAATATTATATTTAATCATATTTAATATTTCAAATAAATAGAACATAATTATGTAATAAAATTTATTAGTATATATTATATATTTGTTTGAGATTATATTTCAGTTAATTAACAAAAAGTAATTGTCGTGGAAAATATCATAGGTGACATGACGACGTAGGGGAAAGGGATGCGCGAAGATCCCGTAGACATTGCCAAAGGATTAGAATGGACGGCTCAGTTTTTTTATAAATAATAATAATAATAATTCATTTGTTAGGTGTTGTGTCCACGTTGTAGCATATGGAGATATTTACAAATATTATAAATTATCATATTTAATATCATTCTATAGACTAGATAATATATAGATAATGATGTCAGCAGTATCGAATCTAATATTTTAAATTCGTAAGTCATATATTAAGCAAAAAAATAATTATTATCTTATTACTACTTAATTAAGAATCCATCCTAAAATCTTTAATAATTAATTCTATGTCTAAATTTAAATTATGTTAATATCTTTTTTTACATGAAAAAATTTAAAATTTATTAGTAATTTCAACTTCATGTCCTTCAAATTCTAAAAATTGAGAAAATAAAATTTTAAATCTTTAAAAAATAAATTCAAAAGATAAGTCTATAATTATAAATCTTAAAAAGAAAAATCCAACCTTTAATAAAACAGATAATTTCAAATTTTAATTCGAAGTTATTTTTTAAAAATTTCAAAATTAAAATTTTAAATTTTAACTAAATTTTAATTTACGCATATTTATGTATTTTATTACACACGTAATTGCGTGTGCACGATCACTAGTGTATTATATTCTTGTTTGATATCACAATCTGGTGAATCAACAAAAAGTAGTTGTCATTAAAAAAATCATAGGTGACATGAGGGGTGAGGGAAGTGCGTGAAGATCATGTAAACATTGCTAAAATGGGCATCAAGATTGGACTCAGCATGACCACTTCGAAGCTCAAATTAGCACAGGGGTTAGGGAAAGATGAAAGCAATGGAGTAGTTAAAAGGTTTAAATGGTTGTCTTTTCATGCTTGTGTTTGCGGAGGCAGACAACCTTTAATAGAGATGTAGTTGTATCCTCACATCCTCCATATATAAATCCATGTACGTATGTGCTCATTGTTGGACCGTATTGGATCGGCTAGCGGGGAGTAAATAATCCGCAATAAAAAGTTATAAATTTCTCTTGCTTCTAGCTTAGCAAAGACATGCAAATTAATTAATAAAAATAAATAACAAAAACATAAAATAAGAGATAGATTTTACTTGATTGCAACCTGCGTGATTGTTAATACAAGGTTGTAAAAAAGTGTACTAAAAATCTCCTTCGTGAAAATAGAGTAGCTTTTTACAAACTTTGAATAGAAATATAAGTACAATGTATACTTTACAACTTCCTCATGACTCTATTTATAGTCCTTAAAGTGACCATTTTACTGACGTGGAAATTCAAAGCACCTCAAGTACGGCTTAGGGCGGCTCCAACTGAATGGAGTTTTATCACCATGCAAAGTTAGTTTTCTGATTTGGCGGACTAGAGGCGCATCGAGTGGTCCAAGGTGTCTCGGCTACTGTTCATGCAGGCCTCCTTGGATCATCCAAGGCACCTCGGTTCGGCTGAGCTGAACTTTATCTCTGCACTAATGGCTCTACCTTATTGGAGGCCTCTCTAGTTGACCTAAGGCACCTCGGGTACTGTTTATCTAAGGTGTCTCCGGTCCCACCTGAGGCACCTCAAGTACCTAATGGTGAGTGATGCTCCGACCATCCAGAGTTGAGCTCGCCCGAATTCAATTCCGTTTTTTCCTCGAGCAGGCTTCCTCTCCTACTTTTCGTCCCTCGGATGCGTTGCACAATCCTTCTCTCTCTCCAGTATACTCTTCCACAACTCCTCGTTTCTTGGATACACCGAGTCCGTCGATTCCTTTCCCATGTCATTCTTCACGCTTGTTACGTTTTCTGCTCGACTTCTTATATTCCTAAGTTTCTGGACACTTAGACATAAGACATCAACAAATACATAAGACCTAACTTGACTCGATTTATCATATCAAAACTAACCCAAGATACTTACACTCATGCCCTGAGTTAGGCCTCCTTGTGTCCCTTATTAATATTACTAGAGCCTCTTTGAGTGACTCAATCATTCTTTTCTAATAACTTTAATTGAGAAGCTAAAAGTAATTAACAAATAGGCAAGACAGATCTAAAGATATGTGAGCCTCAATGATAATAACAATCAAGAGAAAGAGAAACCAAAATAAAATTTGGAAATGGTGGAACCACGGCAAAAAATATGTATCATCTTCTCCAGTTTCTGATACGGCTCCTTTTTCAATCTTAATTGCACAGTGTTTCTGCAACCAAAATAAACACCTTGCAGGAATTAGTGAGGGAAGATTAATTACAACTATACGTGCAGATTAGCACGGATATATATATATATATATATATATATATATATATATAAAATCCAAGGTTTCGAAAATCGGATCAAACATTGAACCGGTCGGGACAAGGGTTTAGAGGTTCAACCGATTTAACCGGGGGTCTAATCGGGATATAACCGGTATATAATAAAACATGCATTTAAATAAATATATGAAAATAACAACTTATTCGACTACTTTCTTCAAATTGGATCAACTAGGTCGAGTATGTGATATATTTTTGTTAGCAACTCAGCACAGTATTCTTGAAAAAATGATTAGTTTCAAAGAAAAAATCAAGTTTAAATTTATTGGGTTCAAGAAATCTGGATACGAATTGAAAAATCTTATTAGAAGAAGTTAAAACTATATCACAATGGCATTTGTTCACTAATAAACACTTCAACAGAGGACACTAGCAAAACACATGCAAAATCACTCTTCAAATATGCCATATACTGCTGCCATCGTATGCCAGTACGACGACGCAACGAGGTAGGCGACGGGGCGAGGCTAACGGAGGCAGGGCGACGCGACGAGAGGCTAGCGGTGGTGGCTTTCTTGCAAGCAAACAGCAAGTTTGTTCGTTTGGGATTTTGGGTGAAAGCAAATTAGGTTTTTGACATTTTATTTTTCAATTTTCATTTTTCAGTAAGAAAGCAAAACTGCAAAAGGAAAAAAAAATCAAAAAATGAAAAATAAAATCAACCAAGCCAGTTTGTCCGATTTTTCCGGTTTGCCCGGTTCACCGGTTACCAATCGGTTCAAAACGGTTCGCACCCGGTTCTTGAGTAGTCGATTTTCTGAGCTAATTCGTATCGAAAATCTGGCCGATTTTCGGTTCAACTGGTCCGATCGACCGATCCGATTTTCAGAACGCTGATATAATCTCTTAGTCGGTTCATCTGATATCTGTAGTTAGCGCTAAATTTTTTTCATAAAACCGGACCAATGTGCCCTAGGTTAGACTCTTTTTTTTCATCTGATACCTGCAGCTACATAAAACTCATCAATATTCAACTCCATGAGATAATTAACTAATGCAAGTTTGAAGCGACCTAACGCTTCTAGACCCAAACTACATCATCATCATCATCATCATCATCGTCATCATCATGCTTTTGATGATAACAACGTCAGAATTGTTCGTCCCAGAGTGCCTTTGATCATCGCAGGGGCATCTTTAATTTCCTCCATTGATTCTTCAACCTGCTTTAATAATTCAGTTTGTGCTTCTGATGGGACTTCTTCAATAGTGAGGTGGTGAACGAGTCGCGACAAGGTGTCTGCAAGCTCATTGTTTATGCCATCAATATGCTCGAACTTGACTTCCACTCCTGTTCCGGTTATGTAGTCAATGAATGAGATCCACCAAACTCTGGATGGCTTATTGCTAACTGTTTTGTTGAAAAATTTAATTACTGCATGACAATTCATTCTCAGAGTTATTTCCTTACGATCAAGGTAGTGGATCTTCATAGCAGTTAGGGCTTCTATGCAAGCATAAATTTCTGCATCAATTGTAGATTTGATAGTAGGGAATTTGCCTCTTGCATAAGCGCACACCTTTTCAGTATTGCGAGAGTCATATTTGGACCTTTTCCATTTACATATACCTCCCCAGCCTTCCATGGAACAGTCTGTTTCAATGATAATGTAGGCTTCTTGAGGTGGTAATTCTAGATCAGGGAGTTTCTGAACCAGCGCTTTTACTTCTTTAATTATTGCCCAGTCTGAAGGTTTAAAGCGCCTGTCCCCATGTGGAGAAGTTTTTGTATAGAGAGGTCCTAGTAATTAATTTACTGAGGTTAGGGATGTGTGTTCTGACGTAATTCAAAATCCCAAGCCATGACCTTAATCCCTTTAATGTTGTGAGCGTATCCTCATTAAAATCAATAATCTTTTTGATAATGTGTTGTTGTAGCCGAATTTTTCGATTGCCAATAATAACACCCAAAAATTCAATTTCTGATTGGGCAACCTTCATCTTGGTAGGAGAGAGAACAAGTCCTTCCTTTTGACAGATATCCAGCATCTTGCATAGGTGCGAGCAATGTGCTTCTTCCGTTGGAGAGAAAACCAAAATATCATCAATATATACGGCCAATAAATTCTCACAATCTTTGAAGCAATTATCCATTTTTCTTTGAAATACTGCGGGTGCATTTTTCAGGCCAAAAGGCATTACCAGCCATTCATATAGGCCTTGAGGAACTAAAAAGGCCGTCCAAGGGATGGATTCTGGATCCATCATTACCTGATGAAATCCTGACTTCAAGTCAAATTTAGAGAAAATCTTACTGTTGCCAATTTTCTTCAGAATTAGATTGATACCCGGGAGCGAATACTGATCTTTGTGGGTATTATCATTAAGGGTCTTGTAATTGAAAACCAAACGCTCCTTCCCTTTCTTTTTTGTCCTGTTATTGGATCAACAGTGGTGCCTGATTGGACTATAAAGGAAATAGTTCGATGTTTACTCTTGCTGGGCCGAATCACTTTTAGTTTCAATAAGGCTTCAATATGGATCTTGAAAGAGGCCTCCATGACTGGTGTGACGTGTTTCAGTGGCTTATCCTGGATAGTAATATCAGGATTAATAATATCTAAAGTACATATTACCTTATTCTTTGACCAGTGCTCCAGGAGATTATCCCTAATAAATCCAGCTTCCATTAATCTCTGTATTACTGGTGCAAATTGCATTTTGAAATTTACCGCCAACACCTGTTGCTTTGCCAGAAATAATTCATCATGGAGATTTAGATATTCCTCTTCATCCAGGTCTAATTCCCGTATTGCTTTTGCTGTAACAAAAACCTCAGGTGTGTTGGTGACGAGATGGCTAGAGAGGGGGGGTGAATATAGCCAACACTTCTCTTTGAGAACTTAGCAAGTTTTCTGCACTTAGCTTATCAGTAGCACAGCGGAAGAAGCAAAGGAAAAACAAAACAGTGCAGTAAACTAAAAACAAAAATGAAAGCTAACAACCACAGCTACCAAGATCGCTAACAAGAGGGTTTACAAGGTTCGGGGATAACTTGCCCCTACTCCTTGGCGTGCCCTTAAGGTGGGCGATCCCTTGATCGTCGGCAGATCAAGCCCCGGTGATCACCGGATATAAAGCAACCTCCTTCTCGGTGGAGAAACCTCTCCACAGCGTTTCAATCAGATAAATGTTTAAGCTCAATGAAACAACAAGAAAGATCTTACTCAAACACCCAGCAAAGAGAAGAACGCAGCAAGCTTCCCTGAGCTCCACCCAGTGGCGATCTCACGCAAGAACCCTTCTTCGTGTCTTCCCACTGTCGGACTTCAAGCCTCTTGTTCTCTCCTTCAAGTGCTCGAGTAATGGATGATTGCTTCTCGATAGCTTGCTCAAAATGATGGAAACTTCAAGAACACAGCAAGCTTGATGTGGAGAACTCAAGGCACAGGAACTCAAGAACACCAGCTGTAAGCTTTCGAATGTTTCTCTATTTCTCTGCTTCCACCAAGCTGTCTCCCGTTCCTTTTTGTTTCTCCGCCAAGCATCAAGTGACCTCATCTCCAGCAGCCTCCAGCTGCCTCACTGCCAACGCCAGCTACACTGAACCCTTACTGAACTTCCTGAGCTCCCTCAGCCAAGCTTCAGTCAGCGGCTTCAGTCCTGCAGCTCCAGCCGTTGCAACCTGAGTGGAGAAATGGACAAACCTGCTCCAAGGAAAGCCCCCTTTGACTTCTCCTTGAGTGTTTGAATCCTCCCCTGTCACCTGCAGCTTAGTCTGAATATTAGAGCAGTATATCACACAGTAAATCAAGTATCAGAGGCAACCATCAGCGAATCGGATACGGTCAGACGCGATCAGAGCGTCTGACAGTGCAATTTGAATTAAAGTGATCGGTCACCCGACCGATCAGAGTGACTCCTGATCGGTCACCAGACCGATCAGGCTAGGTCCAGACCGATCAGGCTAGCGCCTGATCGGTCCCCAACGCTCAATCAGAAATCGCGATTTCTTTGCGACTTCTCCTGGATCGATCACCGGACCGATCCCAGGTTGTGGATCGATCACCCGAACGATCCACCCCTTTCTTGGGCGATTTCTGAGCTTCGCAGTCCAGACCTCCTGATCGGACATCAGACCGATCAGGCAGCCTCCTGATCGGTCACCAGACCGATCAGATCATGACCAGACCGATCAGGCTAGAGCCTGATCGATCATAGTGAGGAACCTGCGATGCTGGATCATTCTCCGGAACGATCTGCACAGTGATCCTGATCGGTCACTCGACCGATCAGGAACAGTTCAGCAGGGGAACTCAACCTCACTGCTCGCTCCCTGATCGGTCACCAGACCGATCAGGAGCCAGTCAATGGGTGAAACGCATACTCCCTGATCGGTCACCAGATCGATCAGGAGCAGCACAGTAGGTTCCCAACCTCACTGTGTGCTCCCTGATCGGTCGCCCGACCGATCAGTAATCGCTGGATCGGTCACCAAACCGATCCACGAAGGAGCAGCGTGCCAGAATCCCTGATCGATCACCAGACCGATCCAGGAACTCAAAATCAGCCCTCCAAGCTAAGTTTACATCCACCTTAGCCCTCCAAGCTAAGGATTTTTCATCTAACTCTCCAAGTTGGGAATTTGCACCTAACCCTCCAAGTTAGGACTTTTCACCTAGCCCTCCAAGCTAGGACTTTTCACCCAACCCTTCCGAGTTAGAACTTCATCCAACCTAGCCCTCCAAGCTAGGCACCTGACCCTCCAAGCCAGGACTTTTTCACCTAATTCTCCAGGATGGGAATTTGCACTTAACCCTCCAAGTTAGGACTTTTCACCTAGCCCTCCAAGCTAGGACTTTTCACCCAACCTTTCCGAATTAGGACTTTTCCAACACCTAGCCCTCCAAGCTAGGACTTTTCAACACCTAACCCTCCAGGTTAGGATTTTCCAGCACCTAGCCCTCCAGACTAAGATTTTCAACACCTAACCCTCCAGGTTAGGATTTTCCATACCATGCCTGATCCCCGATCAGGACTTAATCATAATCAATAATCATCCACCTAAACTTAAATCGGTGTCAACACCAAAACAACAATCAGGGTCAGACTGCATCAACAAGGTGAAGTATTAATTGTAGTAATTTCTTTGTAGAAAGTTACCTTCGTTCCTTCTATGTGCAATCCTCCTACCATAGCCTTGATAAAATTACACCCTATTAGCATGTGAATGTCATCCTGGAGATTCATGTCCAGCTGATAACTAAATGGAATCCGGAATTTGTGAATACCAATGGTCATAAAACCATTCTTCACTTTTCTTGTTGACTCCTGCTGTGAGTTTATTCCGGAAAAAAGTACTTTATAGCTGATTTCTTCAAATGCATCCTTAGGTAGCGCATCCTTGCATATACAGCAGGTAGTAGCACCCGTATCCAGTATTGCTCGTACCTTTGTGTCAGTTACTCCAGGGATTTAAAGAAGAACCTCCATATTATATAATCGATTTAGTAACGATTTTCCTGCTGCTGCTAGGATCAGCTCATTACTTGTTGATGGCTCATTAGCCGTAGTGGAGCCAAAAGATCCTATGGCTCTGATTGTTCCTTCCACTTCTTCAGTTTCAATAATTGATGGAGTCATGATCTTTTCGAAAATTAGTTGTGCGATACAGCTGCCATGCTCAAGGGAAACGGTTAAATTTGAAAAATTGTAGAGAAGAATCTGTACCTCCCCCCGAAAATCCGAGTCAATGACTCCTTCATTGATCATAAATTTCAAGCGTAGGGCAGCTCCTGATCGTGGGGCGATTCGAGCATAGTAGCCTTCTGAAAATTCCATGCTCAAACCGGTTTTAATGAGATATTGCTGCTGGTATATGTACCTCTTCATCAGTAAAAATATCATAGCCAGCTGCTCTAGTTGTTCTCCTGACTGGCGTCCTGGCTGTTGGCGTCAATCTCTTAATTTTAATGAATAATCCTGTATCTTCTTCAGAATCAAGAAACTCTTTGCTTAGTGTTGCTTTTTTATCACTTGTACTTCGCAAGTATTGTGTATAATCCAATAGATCTTGGATTATCTGGTCTTCCTTTTCAAATGGTGGAATGATCTCCTGCTTCTTTAGGACCAATGTCCTGTTTAAATAAAAGGGGTCGCAGGCTGGGTAGACTGTCATCCTGCACAGTAAACAATGTATACGCATTGTATCTGTGGTTATTAACTTACAAAGCGTGCAGCAGACGTATTTGGAGTCGGTGATGATTTGATTTTCTTCCCATTCATGTTTGCAATTTTTCATCTTGCCTCCTACAAAGACTTGACTCCTCCGGCCACAGTTTTCGGCTCCAAGCATGAAACCTGCTTCTTGTACCCATGGGGTGTCATCTAAGGCAAGATTGACATAGCTGGTTCCTGTTTCTCCTTCTGAGAATGAATAGATTGCATCTGAATCTTCCTCATTGAGATCCACAGATAGCACATCATAATCTGATGGTAAATCCAATTGGTCCATAACAGCTGCTCGAACGATATTGCCTGTTTTTCTTTTACAATCTCTTGCAAAGTGTCCTGGTTCTCCGCTGATAAAACATTTACACTTCTTTTGCTGATCTCCCTTCTTCTTTTTGAATACCCTTATGTGGGAATCATGAGCCTTTCCCTTGTAGGTTTTGAATTTTCTGAGGTCATACTTCTTCTGTTTGTTGTAATACCCTAGTATAGGTATTTTTTTTGCAGAATGCCAAGTCCTTCATGCTCTTTTGTATAGCCGTCTTCTTGCAGATTTCTGCCAAATATTGGTAAGTAAAATGAATTCTTGGAATTATACCTACTTGGTTGGCCGAATATTTGGCTTTGAAGGCTGCTTCTATCTCCTTACCAATAATGGGTGGCATCTTTTTGAATAGTTTGTCAGATAATCCAGGACTAATGAACATCCTTCCTAATTTAGCCGCCAGCATTTTGTAGTCATTGAGGTAGTTGAAGATATCCTTCATACTATCACAACTCAGCCTTTCAATGTCAATGTATGCTTGGTCCTGCTCTGCGGTAGATCCCTAGTAGGGGTCTTCTAGCAGAAAAGATCTTCTAATGGCTGAAGAATGTTTTGAGCTTCCCCTGCCATTTGCACAAGGGATTCATACTCTGCAGCATACGCCATTCGTCATTGGATCCACATTTTCTTTTCATTTTCCCCTAATAGATTTTCTATAAACTATACCTTTTGCGCATTGTCAAGCCATGTTTTTTGATTCACCAGATTATTTGTAATAGATTCCCATCGGGATATTATCTCAGAGTGTTGCCCAATATCTTCTGGTAGAATTAAGATTGCTCCATCATTGGTTTGGGCTGATGGTAGCGTCCATGGTTGATAGTTATATCCACGAGGCTTGAACTTTCCCATCACCTGAATTGGTTCCCTTTGTTCTGGTCTTATATTGACCTGCACAGGTGGGTAATTAACTTGTCCCATAAGAGGTTCTTGAGGGGGATTGTACCTAGCTATAGCATTGCTTGAGAAAGCATTTTCAGTGGTTGCTTGTTGCATCATGCTTCGTAGAATTGGATACTCCATCCTTTCCAATTGCTCTATTAGTGGGTCATCTGTTCCCACATGTACTGGTTCTTGGTCTTCGGTTGCAGCTTGCTCTTGCTCATCATTATTTATTGATAATTGGTTTATTTGACTTGGTAAGCTTCCTCCTTGTGCAGCATAGTATTTTTCTTCAGCGTGCTCAACTTGTTCCACTGTTTGCCTCCAATACTCATCTGAGTCAGTGTCCGAATCATCCCATTGTGGTGATTGCTGCTGAGTTTCTTCAGGTAATACTGAATTTGGAGAAATTGGGTAGTCTGTCTCCAGATTTTCTAGTTCCAGAAAATAGGAACTAAAATCTTCTTCTTCATCTTCAATCGGTGGTGCAAATTCACTTGGGTCAAGGTCTTGATCCTCTTCCTATGGTGTGTCTTCCCAGATGCTTGGAAATGTTGGAAACGAGATGGCTAGAGAGGGGGGGGGGGTGAATATAGTCAATCACTTTTCACTTGCGATTAATAAGTTTCCTGCACTTAACTTATCAGTAGCACAGCAGCGGAAGAAACAAAAGAAACTGAAAGTGCAGTAAGCTAAAACAGAGATAAGATCAAAACAAAGACAACTGCCAAGAATACTAACAAGAGGGTTTACAAGGTTCGGGGATAACTTGCCCCTACTCCTTGGCGTGCCCTTAAGGTGGGCGATCCCTTGATCGTCGGCAGATCAAGCCCCGGTTTCACCGAATATAATGTAACCTCCTTCTCGGTGGAGAAACCTCTCCACAGCGTTTCAATCAGGATAAAGTTTAAGCACAAAGAAACTACAAGAAAGATCTTACTCAAACACTTAGCAAAGACAAGAACACAGCTAGCTTCCCTGAGCTCCACCCAGTGGCGATCTCACGCAAGAACCCTTCTTCGTGTCTTCCCACTGTCGGACTCCAAACTACTTGTTCTCTCCTTCAAGCGCTCAAGTAAAGATTGGTTGCTTCTCGATCGCTTGCTCAAAGTGATGACAGCTTCAAGAACGCAGCAAGCAGATTGTGGAGAACACTAGGCGCGGTAAGAACACAAGTTTCAGAACTCTGCTTCCCCGAAGCCAATTTTCGCCCTATTTCTCCACTCAGCATCAGGTGACAATATCCTCCATAGCCTCCAGCTACCTTACTGCCAACGCCAGCTACCACTGAGCCCTCTCTGTTCTTCCTGAGATCCCCTCAGCCAAGCCCCAGTCTCGGCTCCAGTCTGCAGCTCAGCCGTTGCAACCTGAAATGGAGAATCGGACAAACCTGCTCCAAGGAAAGCCTCCGTTGACCTCTCCTTGAGTGTTTGAATCCTCCCCTGTCACCTGCAGCTTAATCAGACTGTTAGAGCAGCAAATCATACAGTGAATCAAATATCAGAAGCAAACATCAGCGAATCGGATACAATCAGACGCTCTGACCACGTCTGACAGTGCAATTTGAATTAAAGTGATCGGTCACCGGACCGATCCAGGGCGTGTGGGTCGGTCACCAGACCGATCCACTGCTTCGCTGGGATTCCCAGCTCTCGCAGCTATACACGCCTGATTGGTCACCAGACCGATCAGAGTAAAGCCTGATCGGTCACCGGACCGATCAGAATGACGCCTGATCAGTCACCCAGACCGATCAGGGCAGATGAACATTGATTTTTTAATTAGATCCAAGATCCCTGATCGGTCACCGGACTGATCCAGGACTTTGATCAGCAAGGGAACTCACTCACCGTCTACTCCCTGATCGGTCACCAGACCGATCAGGAACAAGGCAGCAAGGAAGCAACCTGCTCCCTGATCGGTCACCGGTCCGATCAGGAGCCACACAGTAGATTCCCAATCTCACTGTGCGCTCCCTGATCGGTCACCAGTCCGATCAGACATAGCTGGATCGGTCACCGGACCGATCCACTACGGAGCAGCGTGCCAATGTCCCTGATCGGTCACCAGACCGATCCAGAGACTCAACCCTAGCCCTCGAAGCTAGGAATTTATCCACCTTAGCTCTCCAAGCTAAGGATTTTTCCATCTAACTCTCCAAGTTGGGAATTTGCACCTAACCCTCCAAGTTAGGACTTTTCACCTAGCCCTCCAAGCTAGGACTTTTCACCTAGCCCTCCAAGCTAGGACTTTTCACCCAACCCTTCCGAGTTAGAACATCATCCAACCTAGCCCTCCAAGCTAGGCACCTGACCCTCCAAGCCAGGACTTTTTCACCTAATTCTCCGGGATGGGAATTTGCACCTAACCCTCCAAGTTAGGACTTTTCACCTAACCCTCCAAGCTAGGACTTTTCACCCAACCCTTCCGAATTAGGACTTTTCACCACCTAGCCTCCCAGACTAGGATTTTCCAACACCTAGCCTCCCAGACTAGGATTTTTCAACACCTAACCCTCCAGGTTAGGATTTTCCAACACCTAGCCTCCCAGACTAGGATTTTCCATATCATGCCTGATCCCCGACCAGGACTTAATCACAATCATCATAATCATAATCAACCTAAACTAAAATCGATGTCAACACCAAAACAACAATCAGGGCAAGACTGCATCAACAATCTCCCCCTTTTTGTTGTTTGACAATCCGATTTTAAGTTTAGGGATTCTCAATCAATAGCTCAACTTTAGAATCATAGGGGAATCCAGATCCTCCCCCTACAACATGATCATTCCAAACTTAAACTTAAACAATCCACACTCTCCCCCTTTGTCGAACACGAAAAGGGTCTAGACGGGCTGTTAAGTTTTAAACAAGCTCCCCCTCAACCCTAGGGGTATCCCAAATCAACAAGGATAGGTATGATTTTTAGATAACCTTATGACCACATGTGAGAAATACAGAGCAAGGTATAGCAAGCACATGCATCATACGAACATGAAGTAACAACTCACAGAGTATGCCATAACATTCATATGTATCAAGTAGACATGACATTATAAGCATGAACATGACAATTTAGCAAGCATGCAGATAAAACTCATATAAACAACATGACATCAACAATAGGCATACTATCATGTGATAAAAACATAATCATGGCAATATAGCACAACTCCAAATAGTAGTCATCATAGCATCAACAAACAGTAACATCCTACGCAAGATGGAACAGACAAAGGTCAGGATGTACACATCCGTCAAAAACATCAAACACGAACATAGAGCGGTCAATCGTCAGCTGGATCATCGTCTGAATCATCAATGTAGATGATATTGTTGGTGCAGGAAGCACCAGATCGAACCTTGTTTTGATATTGACAAAGGATTCAAAGTTAAGGGTTAATTGTTGTCTAACAATGCTACTTGAGAGTGCAGGAAACAAAGTCCTAGCGAAGGGCTGCTAGGCACCTGACGATGGGCTGTCAGGAAACCAAGTCCTGGCAAAGGGTTGCTGGGCGAAAACCAAGTCCTAGCGAAGGGATGCTAGGCACCTGACGATGGGCTGTCAGGAAACCAAGTCCTGGCGAAGGGTTGCTGGGCAAAAACCAAGTCCTGGCGAAGGGCTGCTAGGCGAAAACCAAGTCCTGGCGAAGGGCTGCTAGGCGAAAACCAAGTCCTGGCGAAGGGTTGCTAGGCGAAAACCAAGTCCTGGCGAAGGGCTGCTAGGTGAAAACCAAGACCTGGCGAAGGGCTGCCGGGCAAAAGTCCAACTGGAGAATCCGGTTGGCACCAGGTAAATTCTCCCGAGAGGAGTAGGTGAGGACGCGTTCCCCTTGAGGGAACATTAGGCGTCGGTTCGACCTAGGGCTCCATTTTGGAGATCCAAAGTCAGAACCAAGACAGCTAAGGCTGTTTTAACTAACTTATTATTTGCTGTTTTGGACTAACCCTGGATGCAGGACCGAAGGACTGTGTTTCTGCAGCTCAGAGAGCCTCAAAGGAGTGAGGCCGTAGCTGAGCAGGGCGCCCCGGATGTGTCGGGCGCCCCAGAGTCAACCCAAGTCAGCAGAGAGGTAAAACGCCCCGACAGCAGCGCAATCGGGGGCGCCCTGCGTGTGTCGGGCGCCCCGCATGTCGGGCGCCCCGCGTGTCTCGGGCGCCCACTGTGCCACGTCACTGAAGGCGGCTGCAGCTCACCCTCGCGAAGCCTCGGTGATAAAGTTTGACGGGTCAATCGGGCGCCCCGTGCGCGTCGGGCGCCCCAGTCAAAAACAATCCCGAAGATAACGAGATCAGCTTTGACTAGAGCATCGCCGGATCTGCTGCCACGTGGAGGGCGCCCCGAGCATGTCGGGCGCCCCCTGCCCTATATAAAGAGGGCCTCGACCCTCTTCAAAGATAACCAATTCCTTCGACAATTCTACGCTCTTCTGCTTCCACGACACGCTCCAGAAAGCTGCCAACTCAAGCCGACGACGTCCCGCTGCTCCAGAACTTCAATCTTCACCGGACGTCGGTAACAAGAGTTGTATTTAAGTTTACGAGAATATTTTTATTATTATTTGTGTGTAAACTTTTGCGAACTTATAGAATTGCCCGCAGAAAACGGTCAACGACCGTGGGCCTTGGAGTAGGAGTCGACCCAGGCTCCGAACCAAGTAAACCGGCTGTGTTTGCGTTGTTGTGTTCTCTTTTATTTCCGCTGCGCACCCGCTCTTTTTAAATCCGAACGAATTGCGACATTCACCCCCCCCTCTCTCGCATTTCTCGATCCAACAAGTGGTATCAGAGCGGGGTTATTCAAAGTTGGTGCAACCACCACTTTGAAATTTCTTTTCTGAATTCTTATTTTTTTACCATAAGTCAGAATTGATAAAAGAATCAATTTGTGAAAATTTGTCATAAAATTTTTATTATTATTTTAATATTTTTCCTCAAAATTCGTGCTACCTTAATTCGAGAAATTTTTTTCTCTTACTGCTTCTTCATTAATCAAAATTGTTAAAATCAACATTTTCTAAAAATTTTATTATTATTTTAATATTTTCCCTCGAAATTCGTGTAATATTTTTTTGTTGCTCCCGCACTACTAATCCAAGACCAAGTCTTGGTACATCTCTGTTTTTTTTTGTGTGCAAGATTTAATCTAATGGCTAATCAAGAATGGAACAGTACCCGTCCACCACTCTTCTCCGGCAAGAACTTCAACTCTTGGAGAAGTCAAATGGAGTCGCTTCTAAAAGCCCACATGGACCTATGGCTAATCATCCAAACGGGATTTTCTTTTCCCGTAGAAGATGGAATGTCGATCGCTTGGGAGAAATTGGACGAACCAACTCTGAGGAAGATCGAGACTGATGCTAAGGCAACAGTAATCTTGCAATGTGGTCTAACCAACGAGCAACTCAAACTAGTAGGTCCATTCAGATGTGCTAGAGAAATCTGGGAAAAACTGATTAACCTTCATCAAGAGATCTCAGATGAAGAAGAAGATCAGGTAAATTATCTTGCCTTTTCGGTCCAAGCACAAACAGCCGAGTCAGAGTCTGAACCAGAATCAAACGACGAACTGACAGGGATGGTAAGTAATTTTAAATGCTTTTCAAAATTAGAATTAAATAAACAAACAGATACTATAATGGTCGAGGAAGGTATAATTTCTATTGCAGGGAAATCTCCTAAACAACTACCAAAGAAGGAGCTTCAACAAGTATCCGAGTCCGACTCAGACACGGAACCAGAAGATGAATCTAGATCCGAGGCAGCAACAATTAAGGGGGAGATTCCCAATAAGGAATCAAAAGGTAAAATTACAAATTTAAAATTTAAAAATCATATAATTTGTTACATATGCAGGGAGAGAGGGCACTACCAAACTAAGTGTCCTACTCGTAAGATTCAAACGATACCACCGACGGTAACAAAGAAACGAGCTCCAAAAGCACGAAAGAACAAGAGTCGCATTCAATGCTTCAAGTGTCAGGAGTTTGGGCATTACAAAGAGGAATGCACAGATAAACGTTACAAAGATCCAGGGCAACCAACCAAAATGGGTAACTGTAATTTACATCCAAATCAACTCTTTACCTTGAATACTGATAGTTTAATTAATCTCCCTTGGTCAAATTTAGATATGGATGCATGCTTAGATAACTTGATGAAATCATGTATATTAGCAAAGTCAAAATTCAAAATGTTAAGACAAGAAAATGAGACTTTGAAAATTAAAATTGATATGCAAGAAAAACTGATTAATAATTTTGCAAACGTAGAAAATCCAGAAATTTCTCCTCACTATGACATTATCTGAAGTTTTGTTTTGGCTATTCATAGGACTAGATAGCTTAAGGACTTAACCAATTACTTGAAATTTGAAAACATAGTATTGGGAGGAGGTGAGATGATAGTACGTTGGGGAAGCCAATTTGGCGGAACTAGCCGAAGCTACCGATCCAAGACCCAAACTAGTTAGACCAGAAATTTTTCAAAGAATAATTTTGAAAATGAAATTTCATTAAAAGGCTTTGTCAAGGAAAGGGTGGATGATCCCATAAGGCTACGGCCAAAGAAGGCCTAGTGCCTCGCCAAGACCTGGAAGCCAATTTTTGAAATTCAAATTCAAATTATTTTTTGTTAAATTCGAATCTAACACAAATTTTCAGTTAATTTTAGATTCAAATATCTTTTTTCAAAATAAATTTAAATTGTGTTTAAAAAATTAATTTAACTCTTTAAATTTATTCATGGTCTTTTCAAAATAAATCTTCTACTAAAACCTGTCTCACAAAAACCCTTAAGGTTAACATGCTTGATCATGTAGTACTGGGTGAGACATCTAGGACCTAAATGCATAACTCACTACTAAGTTATTCAAAGTTATTTCTTGTTTTCAAATTAATTCACTGTACTCTACTTTTTTTTACATCTTTTATTTCATGTCAAATATCACAATAAATAAAGTCTAGGACTTGATTGGGTCAATTATTGGTCAAACCTAGTCAACATAGTCAAACATGGATAACACTGAAGTCCCCTAGGACATTAGATTGAGTTAAATAGTAAAGGGGAGTGGTTTATTCTTTTTAATTTTCTTTCAAAATATCTTTGAAAATTATTATCATTTCAAAATGGTTTTCGAAAATTGTGTTATCATACCAAATTATATTTTCAAAAATCTATCTCCTTAAAAATTATCATACTCAAAAGGCATGTTCAAAATTGTTCCTTTAATTTTGACAAACCCTAAGACTAAGAGGAGGATTAACTTGTGGTCAACAAGCCTCCCAGGACTGTGTCAGATTTAAGGGAAGTTCAAATTAAAAGAAGAAGTTTTATGCCTTCAAATAATCACTATATTTTTCAAAATTGTGCTTTACAAAAATCATTATCATTTCAAAATGTTTTTCGAAAAAGGGGCTTATGTTTGAAAATTATCTTCATTTCAAGTTGAATTTCCTAAAATTATATTACCGTACTGATATTCAAAACTATTCTTTTGATTTTAATAAACCCTAAAGACACAGAGGAAGATCCACTTCATGATCCATAAGGACTCCTGGGATGTGTCAAATTTAGGGGGAGTTTGAGTCAAAAGAAGAATTTCTGAAATGTGTCTATTAATTTTTTTTGGTTATTAGACAATTCTTATAAGTTAATTCAAACCTTAAGACTCAGAGGAAGATCGCTTGTAGTCAACAAGCTTCCTAGGACTGGGTCAAGTTTAGGGGGAGATCAAATTAAAAGAATTGTTGAAATTTTTTTCAAAATATATGTTTTCATGCACTGCAAGTTTAAAATCCTTTTGAAAACATAAATAATTTTTCGTTCAAAATATTATTATTATTGTGGCCTATGAAATTGCTTTTGAAATAATATTTACTTGGGTTGGCGAATTTCCAGGACACTTAGGAAAATATCCTTGTAGTCAACAAGGTTTCCTAGGATTGTGTTAGACTGGAAAATAAACCAAGTCAAGCAAAATATTGTGTCTTCAAAAGGTCATACATTTTTCAAAATGTACTAGCATATACTTTCAAAGTACTATCATTTTTTTTGGAGATAGTATTTACTTGAATTGGAGAACTTTTCCAGGACACTTAGGGAAATGTCCTTGTAATCAACAAGGTTTCCTAGGATTGTGTCAGACTGGAAAAGAAACCTAGTCAAGTAAAATATTTTTCTAAAAGTACTTATGTGTTTCAAATCATAATTTATTTCAAAAGTACTTATGTCTTCAAAAATGCATAATATCTTTCAAAAAGTACTGCTATTTTTCAAAATATAATGTTTCCAAAAGTACAAATATTTTTCAAGGCAAAAGTGTTCTAAGTGCGTGAAGCTTTTAAAGATTTGCCTACAAATACATTTTTTAAAATGGATTTAATCTAGAAATTTAAGTTTTTTTTATGCCTTCAAAATTATTCTAAGTATCTTTTTGCTTTCAAAATTCATAGGCTCTGATACACAAACATTCTCCTTATCACTTCCTTCAAAATATTATTCTTAATTGAACTTAAAAATGGTCTAAGGAAAAGAATTTAACATTAAGGGGGAGAGATAGGAAAGAAAAGAGGGAATCAAATTTTTCAAATTTGAATTTCAAAAACATCCGAAGTACTTAATTTTTTCAAAATCAAGTTAAGTACTTGATTTTTTACTTAATTTTTTTTTTAAAATACAACTTAAGTACTTAACTATTTCTTTCAAAAATTATTTCTAAGTCTTTCTCAAAAATTATTTCTAAGTACTTAACAATTCCTTTCAAAAATTTATTTCAAGTATTTAAATGAGTTTAGTACTTAACTATTTTTAAACCAAGTACCTGACACTTAATTTTTCAAACTTCTCAAAAGTACTTGCTTTATACTTGAAAATTATCTAAGTGTAAAAAGTTTTAAAAATATTTTCACTCTGTTTTTGAAATACTTTGTCAAAAACATGAAGCACTTAGAAAAACTCATAAATCCCTGTTAGATACCTTATTCACCCATGCCTGTTTTTGATATATGTCAAAGGGGGAGGAAAGGTCAAAGTTAAGAGTTGTAAATACAAGTATTCAGGGTTTTAGGGGGAGTATGAAAAATAAATATTTTTTTCAACTCTACATTTATTCTATTCATAAATAGTTATACTTCATTGCTTAACCTTTATGCTTAAACTGCTATATTTTTCCTTAACTTTGAATTGTGTTGCCATAATCAAAAAGGGGGAGATTGTTGGTGCAGGAAGCACCAGATCGAACCTTGTTTTGATATTGGCAAAGGATTCAAAGTTAAGGGTTAATTGTTGTCTAACAATGCTACTTGAGAGTGCAGGAAACAAAGTCCTAGCGAAGGGCTGCTAGGCACCTGACGATGGGCTGTCAGGAAACCAAGTCCTGGCAAAGGGTTGCTGGGCGAAAACCAAGTCCTAGCGAAGGGATGCTAGGCACCTGACGATGGGCTGTCAGGAAACCAAGTCCTGGCGAAGGGTTGCTGGGCAAAACCAAGTCCTGGCGAAGGGCTGCTAGGCGAAAACCAAGTCCTGGCGAAGGGCTGCTAGCGAAACCAAGTCCTGGCGAAGGGTTGCTAGGCGAAAACCAAGTCCTGGCGAAGGGCTGCTAGGTGAAAACCAAGACCTGGCGAAGGGCTGCCGGGGCAAAAGTCCAACTGGAGAATCCGGTTGGCACCAGGTAAATTCTCCCGAGAGGAGTAGGTGAGGACGCGTTCCCCTTGAGGGAACATTAGGCGTCGGTTCGACCTAGGGCTCCATTTTGGAGATCCAAAGTCAGAACCAAGACAGCTAAGGCTGTTTTAACTAACTTATTATTTGCTGTTTGGACTAAACCTGGATGCAAGGACCGAAGGACTGTGTTTCTGCAGCTCAGAGAGCCTCAAAGGAGTGAGGCCGTAGCTGAGCAGGGCGCCCCGGATGTGTCGGGCGCCCCAGAGTCAACCCAAAGTCAGCAGAGAGGTAAAACGCCCCGACAGCAGCGCAATCGGGGGCGCCCCGCGTGTGTCGGGTGCCCCGCATGTCGGGCGCCCCGCGTGTCTCGGGCGCCCACTGTGCCACGTCACTGAAGGCGGCTGCAGCTCACCCTCGCGAAGCCTCGGTGATAAAGTTTGACGGGTCAATCGGGCGCCCCGTGCGCGTCGGGCGCCCCAGTCAAAAACAATCCCGAAGATAACGAGATCAGCTTTGACTAGAGCATCGCCGGATCTGCTGCCACGTGGAGGGCGCCCCGAGCATGTCGGGCGCCCCCTGCCCTATATAAAGAGGGCCTCGACCCTCTTCAAAGATAACCAATTCCTTCGACAATTCTACGCTCTTCTGCTTCCACGACACGCTCCAGAAAGCTGCCAACTCAAGCCGACGACGTCCCGCTGCTCCAGAACTTCAATCTTCACCGGACGTCGGTAACAAGAGTTGTATTTAAGTTTACGAGAATATTTTTATTATTATTTGTGTGTAAACTTTTGCGAACTTATAGAATTGCCCGCAGAAAACGGTCAACGACCGTGGGCCTTGGAGTAGGAGTCGACCT
>JAGFNQ010006975.1:74283-104258 GCA_024364735.1 Boesenbergia rotunda
AGGAGAGCTCCAAGGGCAAGCCGGGAAGTGGACTTCAAAGGGCACACGTGAAGGGTGGCATGGAGGCAAGCCAAGGGAAGGCTTGTGTGCGCATCTGAGGGACGATAGCCAGAGGAAGAGGACTTCAAGGGGCGAGCCAAGGGAGTAGACCTGAAGGCATACGCGAAGGAGAAGGTTTGAAGTGACTGGAACTGAGCTGGGAGGCAGGGCAGTCGACTGGCCCGAAGGCAGTTGACTGCCAAAACCCACAGAAAGTTCGCAGCCTTGGACCAGTCGACTGGCCTTGGGGCAGTCGACTGGTATACCCCAAAACTAGCCGTTGGCTAGTTGTTTGCTAGCCGTTGGCTAGCCGTTGGCCGGCATTTAATGTCGGGCCAGTCGACTGCCCTTGGGGCAGTCGACTGGTGGGCGTCTGGACAGACTGCGAATCTGTCCTTTTCACCTATAAAAGGAGGCCTCGTTACACATGTCTGTACCGTTCCGTACAGTAACGAAGTGCTGCCGAATTGTAAAGTGATTCCTTGCATCCTCCATCTCAATTCTACATCTGAAAAGAGGAAGCTCTTGCTGTGAAGGTTTCTCCACCTAAAGGAGACTTTTCTATAGTGAAAAGTGGTGCTCGCGGCGTGGATCCTTGGACTAGTCACCCATCTGGGTGGATACCAAGTAACTAAAGTGTTAGCATTGTTATTTGTCTTTTGCATATTATTTCCGCTGCGCTAACATCTGTGTAGAGTTCAACGATCCGAAAAAGTGCATTCACCCCCCCTCTGCACGCCACATCGATCCTTTAGTTGGTATCAGAGCCGGTGCGTTTTGGAAGATCTAACAATCAACCAGAACATCTGAAATGGCGTTTCAAGAGGGATACTCCACCGCACGACCACCGTTCTTCGACGGCAACGACTTCGCGTACTGGAAAGGTAGAATGCAATACTATCTTATGAATGACATAGAAACTTGGATAAGTGTTGCAGATGGCTTCGAGGCGCCCGTCGATGAAAGAGGAGATCCTACACCCATGAGGACATGGTCCAAAGAAGTGATGAAGAGGGCGCAATCAAATGCCAAGGCCACCACTACACTGCAGTGCGGGCTCTCTAAGGAGCAACTGAACAAAGTGGGGCCATTCAAGAGTGCCAAAGAGCTATGGGACAAGCTGGTAGAACTGAACGAGGGGTCAAACGAGTCCAGAAGGGCCAAGAAGGACTTGTTGGTGACCCAATTGCAATCACTCTCCATGAAGAGCAACGAGACAGTTAGTCAACTGCATGGAAGAGTAAAGGAAGTGATCAACGAGCTCCATGTAATTGGAGAGAAAATCGAAAATCGGGATATCGTCAGGTATGTCTTACAAGCCTTCCCGAGAACCACCCTATGGGCATCCATGGTTGATGCCTACAAGGTATCGAGGGATTTATCTTTAGTTAAATTGGACGATCTATTTTGTGAATTTGAACTGCACGAACAAGCTAACATTTCGGCAAAAGAGAAAGGTGTTGCTTTTGTTGTAGAGAAAGAGAAGAAGAGGAGAAAGGAGAAGAAGAAGGTGATCTACTCATCATCCTCAGACTCGGAGGAGTCAAGCGCCTCCATGGATAGTGACCAAGAAGCCTTTATGGTAAGGAAGTTTCGTAAGACATTTAAAAGTTTTTCTAACAAATCATATGCTAGGAAAGGGGCCAAAGGTAAGGGTAAGGCCAAGGAGATCATATGCTACAACTGTCACCAAGAAGGACATATGAAGAACGAATGTCCCCAGTTGAAGAAGAGGGAGGACAAGAAGGAAGAAAGGAAGAAGAATGACAAGAAGAAGTCGAAGGGAAAGGAGAAGAGTGCCACGAACCTCAAGGCGACCTGGGACGATCCCTCATCCTCAGAGGAAGAAGAAGAGCAAGTCTCCCACTTCACTCTTATGGCACAAGATGGTTCAGATTCTTCAGACGATGAACGGAGCTCAAGCAGTGAAGATGTGAGCTCCTCCACCTCATCATCATCAGAGTTAGAAGCTTCGGTAAGTGAGGTACATCGCTTACCCTCTTCTACTTTAGTGAAAATTATTACTAGCACTAACATGGACTTAGCTAAGGCTAGAAGCAAAATTAAGGATCTTAAGGAAGAAATTGCCATGCTTAAAGTAGAAGTTATTAAACTTAAGGATTTGCATGCTAGCTCTACTTCTTCACATGTCTCATATGCTGAAAATGAAAATAAGGAGTTAAGAAAACAAATAGATGACCTCACAAAAGCACTTAGAAAATTTCAAGTAGGATCAAGCAACCTTGACATGATCATAAACAGTCAAAGGGCTGTATACAACAAGGCCGGATTAGGTTATAGGCCTAAGACCAAGGAAGTAGCTTTTGTTTCACTTACTGGTAGGATTGGTGCAACTAGGAGATTAGAGGCTAGGGGAACCACCAAGAAGGCATGGGTACCTAAGAAATTTTTAAATGATGTTTATGGATCTAAGATATGGGTACCAAAAGAATATGTTTTCCATGTTGTCTAGGTAAAGGTGAAGGAGGCCCCAACCTTGTGGATAGTAGATAGTGGATGCTCAAGACACATGACCGGGGATGTGAGCAAGTTCACCACTATTAGCTACCTAAGAGAAGGGACGGTCTCCTTTGGGAACAGTGGAAAGTTAAGGATCATTGGTAGGGGCACAATTGAGGTATCTCCCACTATTTCAATTCATAAGGTACTCTTGATTAAGGATATGAAGTTCAATTTATTAAGTGTAAGTCAATTATGTGATGCCGGGTTTAGAGTAGAATTTCATGATAAGAAATGTGTAATAAAACAATGTGAATCAAACACTATCATGTTAGAAGGGTTTAGAGAAGCAAACTTGTATTATCTTGATCTATCTTATGCTACTAACAATGTTGTTAAGTGTCTCATGTCTAAAGAAGAAGAAGGGTGGTTATGGCACCGAAGACTTGGACACATCAACATGAGGAACATTACAAGAGTGGCCAAGGAAGAATTGGTGAAGGGGCTCCCAATGATCAAGTACGAAAAGAACAAGCTATGTGATGCATGTCAAGAGGGTAAGCAATCAAAAGCATCACACAAAGGTAAAACTTTAAGTACTACTTCTTTGCCCTTAGAACTTTTACATATAGATTTATTTGATTGTCATAGTACTCCATCACTTGTAGGAAGTAAGTATTGCTTAGTGATAGTAGATGACTTTTCTAGGTTCACTTGGGTTCATTTCATGAAACATAAGGACGATACCCTAAATTTATTCATAGGCTTTAGCAAAAGGGTAGAAAATGAAAAAAATACCAAAATAAACCGAATTAGGAGTGACCATGGTGGGGAGTTCCAAAACGCTAACTTCACACAATTTTGTGTTGAAAATGGATACAAGCATGAGTTTTCATGCCCTAGGACTCCTCAACAAAATGGGGTAGTTGAGAGGAAAAACCGAGCCCTACAAGAAGCCGCTAGGACTATGCTTAATGCATACTCTCTTCCTAGCTACTTTTGGGCCGAAGCAGTTAACACCGCTTGCTATATTCAAAACCGAGTATTGGTACATAGGTTTTTAGGAAAAACACCCTTTGAACTTTGGAATGGAAGGGTACCCCAAGTCCACTATTTTAGGGTCTTTGGATGTAAAGCCTACATCTTAAACACCAAAGACGACCTAAGAAAATTTGAATCAAAGGCCGATGAAGGAATTTTAGTAGGGTATTCATTGACTAGTAGGGGTTATAGAGTGTACAACAAGAGGACAAAAGTGATTGAGGAGTCCTCAAATGTCAAATTTGATGAAACCACTAGTACCTACCCTAGGAAGGCCTCAATTGATAAGGATATAGAAGAGGTCCAACCCCTTGCCCAAACACTTCAAGACCTACAATTGGAGGGCAATGATCAAGGAGGAGTAAGAAGTATCCTAGAGGATGAGGAAGAAGGAGTAAATGAACCTACATCCTCTAGACTCTTGAGACATCATCATGATCATCCCATTGACCAAATTGTAGGTGATGTCACTCAAGGAGTAAGGACTAGGCCATACTTTAGGGATCAGACTAGCCAAATAGCTCTAATCTCCCAATTAGAACCAAAGACCATTGATGAAGCATTGGGAGATGTTGATTGGGTGTTGGTCATACAAGAAGAGCTAAACCAATTTGAAAGGAGTGAAGTTTGGGAGTTAGTTCCTAGGCCCACTGATTGTACCATTGTAACCACTAGATGGGTCTTTAGGAACAAATTAGATGACCAAGGTAAAATCACTAGGAACAAGGCTAGATTGGTAGCTAAGGGGTTTAACTAAGTTGAGGGATTAGATTATGATGAGACCTATGCCCCCGTAGCTAGGTTAGAATCAATTAGAATTTTATTAGCTTATGCCGCTCACATGGGTTTCACACTTCATCAAATGGATGTGAAGTCGGCATTCTTAAATGGGATCATTAAGGAAGAAGTTTATGTAGAACAACCCTCCGGGTTTGAGGACCCTAACTTTCCAAGACATGTGTTCAAATTAAGAAAAGCCTTGTATGGATTGAAACAAGCCCCCCGGGCTTGGTATGAGAGGTTTTCTTCATTTTTGGTGTCTAAGGGGTTTAGAAGAGGAACAATTGATCCTACATTGTTCCTAAAATCTAAGGATAAGGACATATTTGTTGCCCAAGTCTATGTAGACGATATCATCTTTGGGTCAACAAATAATGACTTCCTACAAGAATTCATCAAGTGTATGGAAGAGGAATTTGAGATGAGTCTTGTAGGAGAGTTAACCTTTTTCTTAGGCCTTCAAGTTAAGCAAACTAATGAAGGTACACATGTGTTTCAAACCAAATATGCTAAGGAGATGCTAAAGAAATTTGGTTTAGAACATGCTAAGGAAGCATCTACACCCATAGGAACCAATGTGAAAATGGATAGTGATCTTGAAGGCAAAATGGTAGACTCTAAACAATATAGGAGCATGATTGGTAGCCTCCTATACCTAACCGCTAGTAGACCCGACATACTTTTTGCGGTAGGTATGTGTGGTAGGTACCAATCTTGTGCAAAAGAGTCCCATTTAATTGTAGTCAAAAGGATCCTAAGGTATGTGAAAGGAACCCTAAATGTCGGACTTTGGTATCCTAGAACCCCAAATGTTGACCTAATTGGATACATCGACTCGGACTATGCGGGTTGCAAGTTAGATAGGAAGAGTACAAGTGGAGGGTGTCAATTTCTTGGGTCTTCATTAGTTAGTTGGAGTAGTAGGAAACAACCATGCGTTGCCCTATCAACAACGGAAGCAGAATATGTGGCAATGGGTGGATGTGTTTCCCAACTCCTTTGGATCATGCACACCTTAGAGGACTATGAGCTACATTACACCAAGGTCAAAGTCTTGTGTGATAATGTAAGCACGATCAACCTAACAAAAAATCCGGTTCACCATTCTAGAACAAAGCACATTGAAGTGAAACATCACTTCATTAGAGACCATGTGGCAAGGGGAGACATAGAATTACACTATGTTGAATCAAAGTCGAACCTAGCCGACATCTTTACCAAGCCTCTTCCCGAATCAGAATTTACATCCTTAAGAAGAGGCCTTGGAATGTGCTTTGTGGAAGTATAGAATGATCTTGGACACATTAACCTTGAAAAAGGGTGCTTGATCCATTAGGGTGATACATTTGGCTCACTTGTGCTTGTGGCACATTGTTGAACCATTAAAAGTATCAAAATATCAAAACTAGACCAATTATGAGGGAGGCAAGTGTTTAATCAATGGACACTTTGCCAAAGATCATAGTTGGACATTTTAAACCTTTGAAAACCATTTTATGTTTTACACATTTGCCATGCTTTTAAAAGTCACACATTTGCAAAATTGGTTTCAAAGGTTGATACAAAATGTAGTGTTTTTCAAAACTTTTGAGTTCTTATCAAAAGACGTGCATGTTTGAAATCTTATATGGTTTCTTATTTTTCCCTGATAGATTATAACATTTCAAACATGTACGCAAAATTTTACAATTTTTGGAATTTTCTGGAATTTTCTGGGAGTTTCTGAATTTCGGCAGAAAACCTGTAAATTCAGACTGATAGCGTATCAGTCGATTGCCCTATGGGCAGTCGACTGGTATAGCAATTTTCAGCTGCTGTAAGAAAATTCAGAAATCAATAATTCTCACACTTGATGCCATAAGGATTGGTTGCTTGAGGCAATCATTTTGATGATGTCAAAGGGGAAGAATGGGTGGTTTAAGTTAGACTCTTGACTTAAAATGGATAGTTTTAGGTATTTTTGTCTAACTTAGACCTTGAAAGGTTAAAACCTGAAAAGAAGACATGGATTAAGGGGGAGGTACCTCTTAGGTTCGGATATGTCTTACATTCTTATTGATGTTGTTAAGTGGAAACTTAACTTGGAATATGATTAGAATTGAAACTGTGGAGAGGACTGATGGACCCAAATTACTAGATTAAAGTTGTCACAAGTGTGGATCCATCAGAATTTAGAAATTTATAAAGTGCTGGAAACCCTTTTTGCAATCAAAGAAGAAAAGCGTAGTAAAGGGGCCACAGGTCGTATTTTTCCAAGGGCTAGTTCAAGTTGTATAATTCGAGCTTGCGTTTACGTGTCGTCAATGTTTTTGGGTTTCAAATAGAGTTTGGGTTTTGGTTCCGAATAGACAAATAAATGCAATGAAAAGAAATAAAAACTTGATACTCAATATGAAACAACCAAGAAATGAATTAACCATATCACTTGGAAGACAAGGCTATTAATGAAACGAAATGCATGAATGAAGAAATCAAATTCGAAATTGAATGCAAAAGTATAAAAGTGAGCTGATTGCAGAATTAAAATGCACGAATTCAATCACTGAACTTGTTACACAAGGGAAAAGACATCTTTATGCCAAAAGAAATTAAGTGCAGAGCTTAGTAACTCGAATTGCATGAATTCAGAGTCAAACTGAATGCTAAAACAAACAAGTATAAACTCTACTCGAATCACTAAACTAAGGTTCAGATTGGATTTGGCAGATCTAATTTTAATTTGATGAAAACTTCAGTAACTCAAAACGGATTATGCAGAATAAGGAACTAAGAACTTGCAGAAATGGAGAGCTGATACGAAATGCAGATATTGCTACTAGAACTCTTGTAATTGCAACTAGATACAGTCTAAATTCAGAAAGAAAAAGAACTAAATCACTTGATACGAAATCTAGGCTCTGAAAACAAGAATTGATACACAGCTACAGGGTTTGATACGCTATGCAGAAATCAAAGTTACTTAACTGATACGCAGAAATTAATTGCAAAACAATTGAACTTAAGTGAAGTGTTAAGTACACAAGCTATCTAGCTATTAATCTTGAAGAATTACAACCTAATCATGGAGGAACAATTCAACAAGAAAACTACAGCCGATTCAGAAATTCAAAGACAGAACAGTTGCAGGAATTGAAATCTACAGCTAAGGAAACAGAGAAATTCGATTAAAACTAAGCTTCAATCCCTCATCTCAGCTCACGAATCCTTGCTGTCACTCAAGGATTAGCCTCGAATTGAGAATGAAATGATCCATACAAGAAAATGATTCATTTGATACAAATTACAGAAACGAAATGGCACAAATGAAATTGCAGCTAAGAAACGTAATTAAGCTAAGAAATCAACTCGAATCCTTGCTGTCACTCAAGGATGAGCTCGAGTTGAAGTGATCACGCCTCCAGATGAAGAACTCGCGAAGAACGCTGAAGAAACGGAGCAAAACCCAGCTGCGGCGAAGACGCGATGCCCAGATCTGAAACAGGGCAGTCTGTTAAGTAGTTAAGGCAATGGACGGCTGAGATTCATTCCGCTTCATCCAACGGTGAATCGTTGTCAGATTTGATTCAAAATTTCCAGATCTCGATCAGAGGTCAGGATGAGCCTCGTGGTAGCTCGGATCTGCCAGATCTGTAGCGGATGGTTCAGATCACCTTGATCATTGTATGGATGGTCTAGATCACTCTGATCATGATCCAACGGCTAGATAATCTCTGATTTAGCTGAAACTCTCAGATCTTGATCTGATCACTTGATTAGACTTAGCCCCAGCTCGGATTGATCAGAAGTTCTCAAATGGTCTAGATCTAACCATCTTTACATCGGACGGTCCAAATTAGTCGACGCTTGATTCCTTTGACCTGGTCCACTTTGACTCAACTTTGACCCAACATGACCTAGGTCCATAATCCTTCCAAGCCTACAAAAGTAGATCAAAAATTTAGTAACAAAACAACCCAAATATAACAAGATTTATAATTAGGTCCAAAAAGGGTGTAAATCCTAAAATCTAGGCCAAATCCACAATTATACAAGTAAAATATGGGTCAAATACGGATTTAAGCATATGAAATGAACAACAAAATGACGCTTATCAAGGACATAGGTTAAGGGGGAGGTTACCTCTTAGGTTTATTATGTCTCATAATGTTTCAATTGCTATCTTTTGCTATTACTATTGCTGTTATTTATCTCTAACTTAAACATATTGCCACACATCAAAAAGGGGGAGATTGTTGATGCAATCGGCCCTTGAAATGATTGGAAGATCATGGTTTTGATGTGTGGGCGAATAAGTTTAAAGTTAGAGTGTTATATTGTATTTGATTTGTGTGATTGAGTTTGCAGGACTTGGAGAATCACACTTGGTGGACCTATCCGAGGGACGAGAGCCGAGGGAGGAGAGCTCCAAGGGCAAGCCGGGAAGTGGACTTCAAAGGGCACACGTGAAGGGTGGCATGAAGGCAAGCCAAGGGAAGGCTTGTGTGCGCATCTGAGGGACGATAGCCAGAGGAAGAGGACTTCAAGGGGCGAGCCAAGGGAGCAGACCTGAAGGCATATGCGAAGGAGAAGGTTTGAAGTGGCTGGAACTGAGCTGGGAGGCAGGGCAGTCGACTGGCCCGAAGGCAGTCGACTGCCAAAACCCACAGAAAGTTCGCAGCCTTGGACCAGTCGACTGGCCTTGGGGCAGTCGACTGGTATACCCCAAAACTAGCCGTTGGCTAGCTGTTTGCTAGCCGTTGGCCGGCATTTAATGCCGGGCCAGTCGACTGCCCTTTGGGTAGTCGACTGGTGGGCGTCTGGATAGACTGCGAATCTGTCCTTTTCACCTATAAAAGGAGGCCTCGTTACACGTGTCTGTACCGTTCCGTACAGTAACGAAGTGCTGCCGAATTGTAAAGTGATTCCTTGCTTCCTCCATCTCAATTCTACATCTGAAAAGAGGAAGCTCTTGCTGTGAAGGTTTCTCCACCTAAAGGAGACTTTTCTATAGTGAAAAGTGGTGCTCGCGGCGTGGATCCTTGGACTAGTCACCCATCTGGGTGGATACCAAGTAACTAAAGTGTTAGCATTGTTATTTGTCTTTTGCATATTATTTCCGCTGCGCTAACATCTGTGTAGAGTTCAACGATCCAAAAAAGTGCATTCACCCCCCCTCTGCACGCCACATCGATCCTTCATGGAGGGTCAGGTCCTAGCTTGGAGGGCTAGGTTGGACGAAACCCTAGCTTGAAGGGCTAGGTTGGAGCCCCTGGATCGGTCTGGTGACCGATCAGGGAGTTGGCACGGTGCTCCTTCGTGGATCGGTCTGGTGACTGATAAATACTATTTTGTTGATTATTTTAATTGTTAAAATCCATGTTTGACCTATGTTTTTATTGTTTAATTGTGAGTTTACCCTAGGTTTTAGGATTTCCTCTTATTTTGGACTTAATTGCAAAATTACACATTTTTTTTGGATTATTTGGCCACTAATTTTCTGATATATTTTTGTAGGCATGAAAGGATCCTGGACCTAGGGCATACTGGGTCAAACTTGAGTCGGATGTGAACCGGATCGAATTATCAAGCCTACGATTAATCCGGGCCGTCTGATTCAAGAGCGGCTAGATCTAAGCCATCCGGGATGATCTGAAGCAATCCGAGCTAGGGTTAGGGTTGATCAAGCTCTATGATCAAGATCTGAAGGTTTCATTCCAATCAGAGCTCAATCAACCGTTGGATCAAGCAAGGAGGGCTCTAGATCGTCCATTCAAAGACTAAGTTGATCTGGACCATCCGTTGTACATCTGGAGGATCCGAGCTACCACAAGGCAGATCCTGACCCCAGATCATCATCATAAAAGTTTGGCTCAAATCAGACCAAGATCTGCCGTTGGATCTCCTCCGATCAATCTGGGCCGTCCGTTGATAACTATTTAATCAAAAAATCACCGCAGCCCAGCCTTGTCGCGTCTCCGCCGTTTCTTCTTCTTCCTCGTTTTGTTCTTCGCATTGTCTTCCATAGTTCTTCAATTCAAGGGGCGCGACCCCTTAATTCTTCATCTGGATCAAGGTTTGGATCGCTGGAGGATAATTTGTTGGAGATTTCAGCTCAAATTTGCGCCGAACAGAGCTGTTTGAGGGTTTCGACAGCTCTGTGGTCCGGGAGCTTAAATCTCAGCTACAATCAATTTTCGACGACCTGGGCCACTTGTAGGGGTTCTCAGGTGAGCTCAGGTCTTCTCCAAATCACCATCGCAGCTCAACAACTGAGATCGAAGCTTTCGGATTGGAAATTTCCCCAACTGTGCAGTTTGAGCAGAGTTCATCATGCGAGGCTGATTTCCACTGATTTGCTAAGCCTAGGGGTTCGAAGCCAGCTCTTGCTTGACGACCAAGATGAATTTGAGCTTAGGGAAGATTGAGGAGTAGCTTAGATCCTTAATTTTCATGTTTTGTAGCTGTAAATTGGATTTCGGCACTGTTTCTGTTTCTACATTTTCATATCAGCAGTTTAATTCCAAGTTTTTGACTTGTTTAGCTTAATTAGGTTTTACATCTTCAAGTCAATTAGTTTATGAGTTTGCTAGGTGACAATTCAATTCAATTTCAGCTAGTTTGTAGTTTTATCTTTGGCGTGCCAAGTTAGATTACGTGCCAACTTCCATTTCTGCATTTTCTTGTAGTTTCTGATACAAGTTGTTAAATTTTGCATTCGAGCTAGGTAGATGCTTGTTTAGTTAGCATAGAACTTAGCATTAGTTGCCTGCAATTTAGTTTCATGTTTTTAGCTAAGCTTGTGCCGTATCAAATCCCAGTTCATGGTCCCTATTTTCAGTTTTCAATTTCTGCTCAATCTTTGTTTCTGAACTCTGTAATCATTTCTGAATTCACTGATTTTGTATCAAGTGAATTCAGAAACTGGCTTTCCATTCGGATGTCCTGAAATTCAGTTTCATGGCCTGTGATTTCAAGTTGTTATTCTATTCTAGTAGCTGGTTCATTTACAAAGAATTCAGCCTCATTTCTGAATTTTGAAGCAGCTGGTTGTGTCGATTTCAATCTCTGCGATCCAGTTTCCATTCCTGCAATTAAAGTCATTTCTGAACTTTTCAGTTTGTAAGTGCTCGAATTTGTATCAGAGAAGTTCATGCATTAATCGGTTTAATGTCTGAAGTTTTCAGTTTCTGCTCATGTATTTCTGAACTTTTCAGTTTAATGTCTGAAGTTTGACCCACGTTTGAACTGTTTTTCTGCACTCTTGCAACTTATTTCTGCATCAAGAACAACTCTGAATTGATCAGTCCAATTCCTGTTCCTAGCATCAGATTTCTATATTGGCACATAAGTTTGAATAATTGAGAATCAAGTTTGTTTCAAAGCTTTGATTTGTATCAAGTCTTGTTCCTGAATTGGCTTAGCAATTGTTTTACAGCCCTGTTTAGATGCATTTGCTTAGTAATTGTTTTACACCTTAAATCAGACTTTGTTTTCCGGAATTGGACAAGTGTGTTGGTTGATTAAGCTTCTCATTAGTTAAGTGCACAAATGGCATTGTCTTTGTTTGATTCATTAATGTAAGTTTTCTTTATTTTTATTGTGTTTCCATTTATAATTGAACCCAAATTCCAGATTTTGATTTGAAACCCGAAAACACAAACGACACTTAAATACAAGCGTGAATCAAACAATGTCAACTAGCCCCGAGAAAAATACGACCTGTGGCCCCTTTACTACGCTTTTATTCTTGATTGTAAAAGGGTTTCCAGCTTTCATTCACATCTAAATCTGATAGTCCCAACTTTCGTGACAAATTTAATCTAGTATTCTGGGCTTGTCAGTGATCCACTGACGGATTCTTGGATTAGTCACCCGTCCGGGGTGGATACCAAGTAAAATTTGGTTTGTTAGCGTTGTTTGTTTTCGTTATTATTGTTTCCGTTGTACAACTAACAACGTAGGTACAAGAAGAATCGAAAAATCACTATTCACCCCCCTCTAGCGTACAGGAATCGATCCATCAAGATACACAGGTGGTACCTCGTCGCAGTGGGAGGGTTGTTAGATAACTTGAGAGGTTCATGTTTTTGGGAGAGTCTTCGGACTTGGTCCCTAGTGAACATGAACTGGATCCCTGGACCTATGACGAGGCCCTCCAAGATAGGAATGCAGATTCTTGGCAAAGGGAAATGAATTCTGAGATAGAATCAACGGATTCTAATCATGTCTGGGAGCTAGTATAACCATCCAATCGTGTAAAAGCCATTGGATGCAAGTGGATCTACAAGTGAAAAAGAGGATCAGACGGAAAGGTTGAGACCTTCAAAGCTAGGCTTGTTGCGAAAGGGTATACTCAGAAAGAGGGTATCGATTATGAGGAGACCTTTTCGCCGGTAGTCATGCTTAAGTCTATCCAGATTCTCTTATCTATTGTCGCTCATATGAACTATGAGGTATGGCAGATGGACGTCAAGATAGTTTTCCTTAACAGAAGTCTTGAGGAGACCATCTACATGAAGCAACCAAAAGGGTTCATTGCGAAGGGCAAAGAGCATCTAGTGTGCATGCTTAATCAATCCATTTATGGATTGAAGCAAGCTTCGCGATCTTCGAACATCCGCTTTGATGAAGTAATCCAGTCATATGGATTTATTCAAAGTCCAGATGAATCATGTGTATATAAGAGATGTGACGGAAATGTAGTGGTGTTTCTTGTACTCTACGTAGATGTCATTTTCTTAATTGGCAACAATGTCAAAGTGTTGTCAGACGTAAGGGTATGATTGTCCAAACAGTTCGATATGAAGGACTTAGGAGAAGCAGGACACATCCTTGGGATCAAGGTCAAAAGGGATCGCCAGAAATGGATGTTGTGCTTATCCCAACCTTCATACATTGATACCATCCTAGCTTGTTTTAGCATGGAAAACTCCAAGAAGGGGTTTCTACCCTTCAGGCATGGAGTTCCTTTATCTAAGGAGATGTGTCCGAAAACATCAAAGGAGATAGAGGAAATGAAGGCAGTTCCTTATGCATCGGCTGTAGGAAGCCTCATGTATGTTATGTTGTGCACGAGACCAGATATCTACTTTATCGTGGGCATGATCGGCAGATATCAGAGTAACCCTGGACAAGGACATTAGACTGCAGTAAAGCATATATTGAAATACCTGAGATGGACAAGGGATTATATGCTGGTTTACCGGGTAGACCAATTAGTCCCTGTGGGTTATACGGATTCGGATTTCAAGTCAGATAGGGACAAGAGTAAGTCTACCTCCGAGTTTGTGTTTACTTTAGGAGGTGGAGTATAGTATGGAGGAGTGTCAAGCAGAAATGAGTGGCGGACTCCACCATGGAAGCTGAGTATGTGGCAGCCTCAGAGGCAGCCAAGGAAGCTGTATGGCTCAGGAACTTCATGATGGACTTGGATGTGATTCCTGGTTTGCCCAGATCTATCACAATCTTTTGTGATAATAGTGGTGCAGTTGCAAACTCAAAGGAACCACGAGCCCATAAGGCGAGTAAATACATAGAGCGCAAGTACCACCTGATACGAGAAATTGTAAAGCGAGGAGAAGTAGTTGTCGCTAAGATTGCATCGGAGGATAACCTGGCGGATCCTTTCACTAAAGCTCTTCCAGCAAGAGCTTTTGACCGGCATGTGGAGAATATGGGAGTCAGATGTATGACAGTGAGAGAATAGCAAAGTCTTTGAGTATAAGTGGGAGATTGTTATATGTGTATACTAAAAGACTTGTTCTTTATATATATATAAGATCATCTACATTTTGAAAAGAGAATCACAACAACATATATATGTATTTATATTAGTATATGCATAAAAGTCTAATCTATTACATTGTAGATAACATGGTGTGTCGTGACACATAGAAAATCATGTTATCAGTCCCTTGCCTAGTATAAGTAGAGGCTCACAACCTAGATGGAATTGGACAAACCATCGGGATGGTTGTAGTGTAATTATATGTGGTTTGTCTTGACCATAGAATTACACTAGTGTGCTTTGAGTGCATTGAGCATGACCAAAACTAGAGGTCATCCAATTTGTACTGACGTAATAATTGGATTGGACCTCGGATTATTATGGAGTACAATCCCTAAATCCCGATATAATAACGGGCACGTATAATTAATATTTATTTCTTTGATTTACCAATGAGCAAGATTTATTCTACTAAATCGATAGGCCCGGTATGTTGGGAAATAATATTAATTATATAGTGTGAGGTTGATTATTGACGGAATCCGTGTCCTGGTGAGTCGGGATGATGATGCCCCATTGATGAGCTCAAAAAGTTCATCATGTTAAACCTGCAGGTGGATTTGATCTGACATGATGATAAGATTGAGTGGTACTAGTCAAGGAGCCAGAGGTTGATTAATTAAAATTGTCAGTAATTTAAATTAATCAATGGGCATTCGATATCTTAAACATGGGAGGATGGATGTGCTCATAATAGGTGGAGCTCATATGAAAATATGGGGGTTGGTGAGGAAGTTCAATGGAGATCCTTTAGTGGAATGGATCTTCATTAATGAATTGGTTTTAGATCCATTAGCGGGCCAAGATCCAACTCCTTCTCTTGGTCCCTACCTTATCCTTATATATACCCCATGGGATCAAGAAACCAAGGCTAATCAATCCAATTGATCATCCAACCAAGGCTTCTCTCTCTTTCCCTCCTTCTCCCTCCTAGGGTGCCGGCGAAAAAGGAAGTTTTCTTCCTCCTTTCTTCTTCATTCTTCTTCACTCTTGGTGACCAAGCATCACAAGGATAAGGAGGAGATCTCTCCTCCTTTTGTGGTGTGGCAAGAAGAAGGCGAGAAGGGGTCGGGCAGCGGTGGAGAAGCAGGAAAACTCCCTTGGTGGCCGGCGGTGCCACAAGCAAGGGTTGAGGAGTTTCTGGTCGGTTGGGCTGAGGAGGAGGCTCCTTCTCTTCTACATCTTCTTCCTCAAGTTCCTCTTTAGTGCTTCTTGGTGGCCGGCGGGATTTGGTGTCCTTGGAGGCCCGGTGGGGCAAGCTAAAGGAGGTAGGAGTAGCCGGCGGTGAAACCCCTAGGTTAGGGTTTTGTTGGCTTGTGAAGAAGGTGATCAATTGGACCCCTTGGTGATCCCGGTTCTCGGTAGCTCGTCACCCACACGACGTCTGGGAGGGAAGGGACATAAGGTAGAAGACTACAAGGTAAAAAGAGGTATATTTTTCTCTTGGTTCCTTATTGTTTTCTCATCCTTTCATATGTGAGATAATTGATTATTATTGTTTTGATTATTTGTTAATCATAGATAATAATTAATTATTTGGACCCCGATAATAAATACAAAAATCGGTGATCCACTCATCGTCATTCTGCGGTCGAGCGGTTAGGCAAATTACAAGGCTCAATCTTTGAGATTGGCCAAGTTGTAATTTGAACCGATTGATACGATGATGAGATGGTCGTTTAGGAGACGGGTCTCCATTCGGATTAATTTTTAATCCGTAGACATGAAGAGTTCTCTCAAGGACGACCAAGTATTCGCTTAGGAAATCCGCCAAGCCATACCCATCATATCCAACGGTTCAATTGGGTGGCACAGGACGTGCAGTCGACCACCTCAGAGATCCTCATCAGCACTTTCACGCATGGACTCTTTGAAGGAGATTTCTTCCAGTCGCTAGTGAAGAAACCACCAGCCAGCTTCAATGATTTGTTGGGGCAGTCGATCAAACATGTCAACGTGGAGGAAGTGCAGTACGCCTGTCACAATGATTCGACTGGAGTCCCTATCCAAATCTCGGTACGATCTGAGAGGAGAGAACCACCCGCTCCTACTTGAGCGAAAGATCCTTGCTATGGGAAAGACTACTGGACCGGCAATAAGAAGTTGGTGGAGACGGTGGATGCAGAAGGACCTGAACCACTGAAAAAATACTGCGACTTCCATGGTGGCACAACTCACTCTACGAGAGAGTGTTATACCTTGAAGAAGAGGAGAGCCAAGGATGCAGACGCCAAACCACGCAGAAAGTGGAGCAAGGCGGGGTATCGGCAAAGATCTCCTCGCCAAAGCTATTCCCCTCATTGACAATAGCCAGGGGAAGACAGATTCGGGCATCGGTCCCGGTCGCCCTCGAGAGGAAGAAGTCGGGAAATAGTTCCCCACCAGTCGATCTTCCCAGAAAGAGATCCTAATAAGGGCAAGGCTCCGGTTCGCAGACCTCCATCAGGCCATGTAGGAGTAATCTCAAGAGGTCCCACCGGAGGAGATTCCCATTGGGCAAGGAAGGCCCATACACACCGGCTGGAAAATTAAGCCATCAGGACTGATAGGGAGAAGCGCCTAGGCCCTGTCATCTCCTTCAGCCCTAACGATCTGAAGGATGTTGAAGCCCCTCACGACGATGCACTGGTAATTCTCGCCCGCATAGTTAGGTATGAGGTTAAGCGCATCTTTATGGATATAGGTAGCTCCGTCAACATCCTTTACAAGGTGGCGTTGGACCAGATGCAAATCGACGATGATAAATTATATTCTATCCCCACTCCGCTCTTCGGCTTCATCGGATATCGAGTGCAGCTGATGGGACTGATCCCATTGTCCTTGTCGCTGGATGATGACACTCTATAGAGGACAAGGAGGGCTCCCTTCATGATCATCGATGCCCCATCATCATACAATGCTATTATGGGGAGACCAGCGCTTAGCTTGTTTCAAGCGGTAGTCTCGGTTCATCACCAGAAGCTCAAATTCCTAGTGGGAGAGCGGGTGGTGGAATTTAAAGGAGACCAGCTATCTTCCCAGTGATGCTATAGTGGGGAAGTGAGGACAGAAGCTCGTAAGAACCCAAGCACCCATGAAACTTTGCAAATCGATCTGACCAATCCCGGAGCAAAAGAAGGAGTTTTGACTTAAACGTCGGAAAGAGCTCCACCGGGACTTCTTCCGGTGCATCCCCTTTACGGTCGTGTTAATTTCGCAAGCGTTGACGTCTTCTCCCCGTCATCGTCACTGTGAGTTATACTTTGATGATTCGTCATCCCATCGTTTACTTCTAGAATATTTATCATAATCGATTATTTAAGATTAATTAATGAGAATAAATTGTCGATAAGATTAATAAATTAGGAATTAATTATATCAACGAATTAATAAATAGATTGAATAATTAATCAATTGAGCTTGAATATTGATTAATAAACTCTTAGTTTCTTTAGATATACTGGTAGGATTCAAGATCGGATTAGAAGATGGTTAGGACATTTTGCGTATCAAAGGTGGGTAATTTTTTTACTTTGATCTCTTTAGTTTTGATTCTAATGCATGATTATTTATTATTATATATTGAATAGATAGTAATTATTTGTTTATCTTACTCTATTTATTTACTTTTGAGTTGGTATTTAGTTATTTATCTTTATTTTATTCTATTTACTTTTTTAGTTGGTATTTAATTATTTGTCTCTATTTTATTCTATTTAATATCCATGCAGTGTAGCAGAATATGGAAATATGATTCTAGCAGATGTCTAGGAAGGAACATTTAAAAAAATTACTTATTTGCATAGTAATTTGAATTAGGTATTTTTTTTAAAAAAGATCATCCGTTGTGAACGCTTTTTTATTTATCTAGATAGCTAGTGAAAAAATTTTTGAGACCGAGTCAATCGTCCAAGGTTTAATATTATCCAAATTTGTTAATTATTTTTTTCTTATGATTGATTCTTCTGACATGACAAGTTATCCATGATAATATCATTAGAGAAGTAAACAGTTATGAACAACAATCTTTTATGGTAATAAGTGTTAATAATCAAAAATTAAAACTTACTTTGCCTAAAGCAAATGTTGAATGCATCAGAGAAAAAATTTACAAACTAATTCATTATCTAAAATCCAATTTTGATTGGAAGAGAGTCATCTAAAGTAAAATTTGTACAATGGTAGTCCAATAGGAAGAGAGACATGTCCAAGTTAATACTCCCATGCTATGAGTAAATAAATGGAAAAAAAAATCTAATATTCAAATTTCAGTGTTGGAACATGATATGACAAAACAAATTGCAATGTTTATTATTGAACCATAATCCGTACTTTTATATTAGATCATTAACGCTAAAAAAAATTGCAAAACTTATCCAGTTTATAGACCCTGTGTCTCCTACTATAACAAAATTGAATATTTCTTGAATATTTGACGAAATGCATGAAAGTCAATAGAAAATATCTGCTAAAGTCTAAGAGTAAATAATAATAATATTCAGAATAAATCCATCACTTATAAAATTCATCATTCAAACACTGAAAACTCATTTAACTTTAGTTCACTCGGTTTGAGAAAAAGATTTTATTATTATTTTTAATTGAAAAAAATATATGTTCACAATATGACATTAGCAACGAGATCAATGGTGACATTTAGTTTCCAATATGAAATCCATTCAACATAACTCATCATTTGTTTCAACTTGCTTGTCATCCTTTTCTTGAGATAACAATAAGCAAGTTCCGGTAAAAGCATGAAGTATGAAAAGTAGCAGGTATGCAAGGAATCTAATGAAATATATGCCAGGAAAACAAGAAAAGGAATAAGATAATAATAAAATGAACCAAGGTGTTTAACAAGGCAAATTCGTAGTAGAAGAATAGTGATAACTTATAGGAAAGGGCATGAGGAACAATGAAATAGATTAGTAGAATCTGAAATGCTGATTCTTCTTCTTCAGAACCCTTGGAACTTCCAAGCAAACTCTTCTTTTTACCAGAATCATGTCATAAACTGAGCTTGTTCCAGCTATGGATAAACATGCCAAGTATCTCTATGGCACTAACTAATTCCTTAATTTGATCAAAAACCAATTTTCAAAAGCCCAATAGTATTCATTTCAATCATACCCTAAGCAACAAGAAACATGCTATAAACTGAGTTTAAGTTAACACAACAAAATCTAGCAAAGATGCATGTGAGAGTTTACCATACTTGCTTATAATTGACTTGTCTTACAGCAGAGTTTGCTTGTTAGAGATGGGTTAAGAATAAATTGTCATCATCTACCCTATGTCACTCCTTTCATAACCTCAACTATTTCTAGAGCTTTCTCTTGATACTTGGTCACAAAATGCATCATGAACTTCAACCAGGAAATGATTCCCTATGAAGCAAGGCTTGATCAATCCCTTGTGCATGACAATGTCCAGGACAACATACCTAGGCATCAACCTCTTCTCTAGTCTCATCGACAATGTCACGCTCCAAGACCAACAAAGCCGCTGATCTAATATAAAATCGGACAGCATCTCTCCTGGCCGATGGACAATTTACACATACATACAAACATCCATGCAGTATAAAGGGCCTTTGGCATCAAAACAGATATATATCATAAGGAAATAAAAACATCACAATACGAAAATCGTAAAACTCACCTGAGCTGTCCTCGAGGCAGACGTGCAGCAAAAACAACAACACAAAGTCTAACAAAGGACTCAAAAATATATTACCGCACGAATGAATCACCAATACAAGTCCACAATATAAAAATAAATACAAAATATACATCATGCTATAAAAGAAAGCGAAACTCGTGGAAGCACCCATCAAATGGAGTCGTGGGGACCTGAGACTGGCAACTGGGCTCCTCCGGCGATCTATCAACCTGAAAACAAAAATATTGTGACAAGTGGTGAGTCCAAGTGGACTATATAGGTATAGAGAAAGATATGCATGACAGAAAAAGTAGTTAAATAAGCTATACAAAAATAACAGGATACAGTCTCAGCAAGAATATCAAAATATGCATAACTGAAAGTAGCAAATGACTGTACATACTAGAAATCAGCCTATCCTCATTATAATAGGACTCATACCAAACAAGTAAGTGCATGGTCATCAAACCACACAAATAGTATATCCTGTATGTGCATGTCAAACATATGCAACAAATAAATGTAACAAACATAATTAAATGTCAAATACATTATATGTGCATGATGCAATGACATAGTCACCACTAAGACCAGTCCAGCCACCGAGACATATCATATGCATCGGCCAAGTGGGTAAAGTTGTGACACTGTCCGCACTTTGCCATCACTGCTCCTGAATGATCGAGTGGATAGGATGCTGGTGGAGCTCTCTCTCCGCCCAATGTATATATGGGGGACATATCTCTCTCATCTTCTCTAGTCTATGGGAAGAGAAGGGATATCTGCCTGCTACCATGCTCCGAAACCACTACCCATGAGCGGTCGAGCGGAGCAGTATAGAGAAAATGCACACACCCAACGGTATCCAGTAACCCATGAGTGGTCGTGTGTGCATATCATGTGTTGGAAGATGATAGGCTCAACCACAAGGGAGTCGTTGATCGCCGGCATGCAACAATGCAAGGATGGTGCATGACTCTAACACATGCAACCCCTACTAGGTTATCGACACATAACTCAACCTAACATGCACAGGTCGTAAACATGTATCATAACCCAATCATCATATATCTAGATACATATGCAGGTATAATTAGAATCAATCAATGCAACCATACAGTGGCATGCTATCCTATATCTACATACTCATGCTCGTATCGATGCTATATAAAAACAGATAACAATAAACGAGACTGTATAGAAGGAAATCTAGATCATATCCAAGATCAAGCATAAGTATCAAGCAGGATAACAAACGATAGTAGAATTAAGGTAAATAAAACCTACTGCATAAATAATAAATAGGCATGCATAAAGGTAAAGTGGAACCACAGATACAAGCAAGAAGTACCTGCCTCCAAGTAGTAGAAGTCCGTATCAAATGAGAAGAGAACCACCCCCCAATAGTCAGCAATAATAAACCCAAGTCAAGTCCCTGTATCAAGGACATATTTAATTAGCTATTACACCGAAATGATAACTAGCTAATAAATCTCTAAGTCATACTAGGGTTAACCTAGCCATTCCCTTTCTATTTAATTATCTCAAATTAAATGAAAGACTCTTCAATTACCCCGCATAGTTAAAATTAGGTTCATTTTAAGTTTAATCCTAAATTCCAATCCTTCGCGACTAGATTTAATATAGTGTCAAATTCCATACTAAACCCACCATTAGTCCTAATCTAATGTATCCACAACGTTAGTCAGGTTTCATCTCCTAATCTACAACTCCATCCCAAGACATCTAGGTATCAAGTCCAATCCAAACCATAGCAATAAGAGTTGGCTGCCAAAACTTAAAGCCTTTATCAACCACAAATAGAACAAATGCTGGCAAGGATCAACTGCACACAAACAGAATTCATCCTCATCATCAACTCATGGCAACAACACAGGAGCAGGAAAAAAATGAACAAAAGGCATCCCCTACTTAAGTAAGATCAATGCTACAGCTAAATCCCAAACCTGAGCAGCTTGTACAATTGTATCAACCATGAATAGCTCTTACCTCAAATTCCAAGCAATCCAAAGCCAACAGCAGCCAGACCTAAGAAGCAAGAAATGCTACAAGGTCCAAATCGAATTCCAAATCAAAATTATAGAACAACCACCAAAAAACATAGGTTCTAATGGTCCAATCATCAAATCCCTTACCTGAGTTTCATTGGCACACCGCATCTACTTCCAATCCCAACGATCCCTGAGCGAGGAGATGATTCCAGTGGGCAGCGGCAGAGGTGATCACCACTATGGAATTCTGAAATAGATCATTGGTTTAGGGAGCAAACCACATATCCACACCCTATCATTGATCCTTACCTGCCCAAACTCGACCATATTGAGCTTGGTCGTCAGCCTAGATGATATGACCATCTATCTGTTGCCCCCGCATGTGGCAAGCCCGAAATATCTCTGCGGGAGGTTAGCTTCGATCAACCCGAGGTAGGATAACCTAGGGGTCATCCTCGCGTGGACATGGGGGATTCTAACGAAGAGGTGAAGTCTTGTAGCAACCAGAGATGGAACGGACACCCCGCACCCGATGCACCCTAGCGCCACCCTCGCCTGAGGAGGAACGATCAGTGGCCTGGTGCGGGGTAGGAGCAGAAGAACGAGAAAGGGCGTCGGGTTTAGCTGGGGTGGAGAACGCAAAGAGGAAGAAGGTGCGGGTTGGCTACGAGCTAGGGCTTGCAGAAACGGGGAAATGGAAGATTATACGTCTTTTTACCAAAGGGCGTACCTGAGAATTGGTATTTATCAAAAGGTGTACCAGGGTTTCATTTTTACCAAAGGGCGCATCCATTTTAATGAACTTCCTCTTATATCCCTCCCGCCAAGTGTTGCTTTTCTCTTTCTCTTTCTCTTTCTTTTTCTTAGTAACGAATCTCGAGACATCTGAACCTGCTTTTTTCATACTTTTCATTTTAAAATAATATATTATGGGAATGGGCTAAAAAACATAAGATAAAGAAAGAAAAAATATTTCTGTTAAAAAACATCTCTTCCAACATGATTTCAAAAATATAAAGAAATGATTTTTTATATTTGATTAATTTAAATTAATATATTAAATAATATTTAATAAATATATTAATATATAAAAAATCTATCAAAACATCTAATTTCAAATTCAAACGCAGGGCCTGAAGTCATCATAGGAGAGCATGAAGTCATCTGACTTCAAGCCCTGCGTGCATTCAAAATTTTTTTCATTTTAAAAATATTTTTTATAATATTTAATCATGATTTATTAAATTAATTATTTAAAGAGTAATCTTTTATGTTGCAAACTTCTAATGATTATAAATTATGTTGCAATAGGAGTTTTTTAGATCTATTAGTAGGTTTCACCAAAACCCACTGATGGACCTATGATATTTGGATTTCTCAAAACCCAATATCAAAGTTAGAGTTGCGCTAGGAGATGGTATTTTTGGTGTCTAAACTTCTAATGATTATAAATTATGTTGCAATAGGAGTTTTTTAAGTCTATTAGTGGGTTTTCACCAAAATCCACTAATAGACTTAGGATATTTGGATTTCTCAAAACCCAATACAATAGTTAGATTTGAGCTAGGAAATGATATTTTTGATGTCCAAACTTCTAATGATTATAAATTATGTTGCAATAGGAGTTTTCTAGGATGAATCAGTGGGTTTCGGTGAAGAGATAATTTTTTATATCTGATTAATATAAATTAATATATTAAATAATATTTAATAAATATATTAATATATAAAAAATATCAAAATACGTGATTTTAGATTCAAACGCAAGGCCTGAAGTCACCCTATGAGGGCCTGAAGTCACCCTGCGTGGGCCTGAAGTCAAATGACTTCAGGCCCTCCTAGGGTGACTTCAGGCCCTGCGTTTGAATCTGAAATCACGTGTTTTGATAGGTTTTTTATATATTAATATATTTATTAAATATTATTTAATATATTAATTTATATTAATCAAATATAAAAAATTATCTCTTCACTGAAACCCACTGATTCATCCTAGAAAACTCTTATTGCAACATAATTTATAATCATTAGAAGTTTAGACACCAAAAATACCATCTCCTAGCTCAAATCTAACTATTGATATTGGGTTTTAAGAAATCCAAATATCCTAGGTCCATCAGTGGGTTTTGATGAAAACACACTGATAGACCTAAAAAACTCCTATTGCAACATAATTTATAATCATTAGAAGTTTGCAACATAAAAGATTACCCTATAAATAATTAATTTAATAAATCATTTTTAAATATTATCAAAAATATTTTTAAAATAAAAAAATTTGAATGCACGCAGGGCCTGAAGTCAAATGTCTTCAGGCACTCCTAGGGTGATTTTAGACCCTGCGTTTGAATTTGAAATCACGTGTTTTGATAGGTTTTTTATATATTAATATATTTATTAAATATTATTTAATATATTAATTTATATTAATCAAATATAAAAAATCATCTCTTCACCGAAACCCACTGATTCATCCTAGAAATCTCCTATTGCAACATAATTTATAATCATTAGAATTTTGGACACCAAAAATATCATCTCCTAGCTCAAATCTAACTATTAATATTAGGTTTTGAGAAATCCAAATATTCTAAGTCTAACAGTGGGATTTGTTGAAAACCCACTAATAGGCCTAAAAAACTCCTATTGCAACATAATTTATAATCATTAGAAGTTTGAACACCAAAAATACTATCTCCTAGCTCAACTCTAACTATTGATATTGGGTTTTGAGAAATCCAAATATCCTAGGTCCATCAGTGGGTTTTGGTAAAAACCCACTGATTGACCTAAAAAACTCTTATTGCAACATAATTTATAATCATTAGAAGTTTGTAATATAAAAGATTACCCTATAAATAATTAATTTAATAAATCATGATTAAATATTATAAAAAATATTTTTAAAATGAAAATTTTTTTGAATACACGCAGACCCTGAAGTCAAATGGAGGGCCTGAAGTCAGATGACTTCAGGCCCTCCTAGGGTGACTTCCGACCCTGCATATGAATATGAAATTACGTATTTTGATAGGTTTTTTATATATTAATATATTTATTAAATATTATTTATTATATTAATTTATATTAATCAAATATAAAAAAACATCTCTTTATATTTTTTGAAATCATGTTAGAAGAGATGTTTTTTTAACTGAAATATTTTTTCTTTCTTTATCTTACGTTTGTTAGCCGATTTCCATAATATATTATTTTAAAATAAAAAGTCTGAAAAAAGTAGGTTCAGATGTCTCGGGATTCGTTATTGAGAAAGAGAAAGGCAATACTTGCGGGGAGGGTATAAGAGGAAGTTCACTAAAATGGATGCGTCCTTTGGTAAAAGTGAAACCCTGGTACGCCTTTTGGTAACTACCAATTCTCAGGTGCGCCCTTTGGTAAAAAGCTGAAGATTATAAGGTAATGGGAATTTTTCATATAAGCCCTCCAAACTCAACCATTCTAGGTTAAGCCCCTAGGCATGGGTTTTAAGTACTTAACCCCTCCCATTTTAGATAATTCCACTTCAACCCTCATCAGATTTCATGATTTAACCAATTAACCCCTTTAAGTATCGTCCAAAGGACCCGAACTTGAAAAAAACTTCCAAAAAATTTTCTAGATCTCGGTAAAAGTACCTAATTGAACGGCAAAACATTTGAATTGTTCACTGTGTGCTCCGATATCCATGCCAATTTCAAATTTGAGAACCATGATGAAAAAAGATTCAAATTTTCTCATCCATCAATTCATTGAAGTCCAATGATTTTTTTTAGAGAACGTATGTTATTTCTGAAGAAGGAAAATCGTAATAGAAGGGGGTCAAACCTGACCTTTTAATACAAAGTTACAAGACTCAAACGGACTATCAAGGAACTCAAACAGTGAAGTAATTCACAGCATTTACAACTTTCAAACATGAAATCAATCAACATTATTAGAAAAAACATTCAAACTACTCACAAATCAACTTCTCCAAAAAAAAAATCCCGAAATGCCAAGTAAACGTTTGCACGAGGATGTGCAAACTCCACACTGATTTTTCCAAACTCCACATCTGATTTTTCCAAGAAGTATGCACAAAAAAGGACTCCATGAAAACACCACCATCCCAATAGCCTTGAAGCAAACATGAACCAGCCCAAAACTCCCAATGAAAAGCTAAACTACACACACAAGCACTTAAAACTGTCTACCATATAAAACTACAACACCCACAAAGAAACACCAAAACTAATTCAAAGTCGTGAAACAAATCAACAATAGCCAAACACTCATAAAAATAACAACTCCTCCAAACACAATCAACAACCCTTCCATTCCACTCAAGAGAACCAGAAAAAGGATCAAAGCAGTAACCCGCCAGCATAACCATATAATACAATAACTTATCCATGAACAATGAAACCCTATTTCAAAATGGCATAGCCAAGATAACCTTCCACGCATAATAGCAAGCATAAAATAAAATATAGAAACCCTGCTTTTAGATTTGTATCAGAAATAAATCACAAGGAGTGATACTCGGCGGGACCATACTCCTCAACATAACTTTCAAAGCTTCAAACCACCACACCAACATCCCATAACAAAAAGAGAAAGAAAAGCCTTTCATACGCAACATACACTAATTAATTAGAGAGCCACAGTCCCATTTGGCACATAGCACTATTACATCCAAATAGAGAAAGAATAGCATCTGCAATCTTCCCAAACATAATGTGCTAAACATCCACAAGCAAATCTCCCCACACATATATACAAATAAAGTCTCACAATCATCCCTCTAAAATATCCCTCCGCAACAATACAAAACAAAGAGATTGTAGCTATAACTTCCAACATAGCATGATAAAATATAGCAAGACCAATTCAGCTTGCTTTTCGTCCATTTCAAAAATCAATCGAATCTCCATCCCATTCACAATAGCAAAAATCAAATGAAAACAACAACAACCATTGTAAATGTAAGTACCCTGGGTTAGTTTTAATATGATCAACCAACTCAAGTTAGGTCCTGGTTGGTTTGATTCTTATGTTTAAGTGTGTAGGAGCACAATAAGTCAAGCAGAAGATGCAACTGTTGAGGCAATCTATTGTCCGTGGGATGATATGTTTTAATGTTTGGGCAAAGAGTTTAAGTTAGATTCACCATTGTATTTATATGTGTATTTGAGTATGCAAGTTTGCAGGATAGACATAGACTCAGCTTGATGACTTCGGATCCTATGAAGGATGGTGCATCTGAGGGACTGTAGATAAGGTAGCAACGTGTGTTGGAACTTGGATGGCTAGAGAGGAGGGGGGGTGAATGTAGCCAGACACCGAAACTTTGAACTTTTCAAGTTTTCTGCACTTAAACGTTTAGTAGCACAGCGGAAGCAATAAAAATAGAGTATACAGAATTTAAACCCTAAGCTAAGAACAACCACCAAACGCTAACAAAGAGGATTTACAAGGTTTGGGGATAACTTGCCCCTACTCTTTGGCGTACCCGTAAGGTGGGCGATCCCTTGATCGTCGGCAGATCAAGCCCCGGAAAATCCGGATAAAATGCAACCTCCTTCTCGGTGGAGTAACCTCTCCACAGTGTTTCGAAATGAATCAAGTATAAAGAACAGGAAACACAAGAAGGATCTTACTTAGCACTTAGAACCACAAGAACACAAGCAAACTTCTCCCGAGCTCCACTCAGCGCAGATCTCACGCAATAACTCCCTTCTTCGTGTCTTCTCTTTGATGGACTCAAGCTCCTTGTTTCTTCTTCCAAGTGCCCAAGTAACAGACGGTTGCTCAAGATAGTAGAGTAATCGCAAGTGTAGAGCAAAGCTTTCGATGATGGAGAACTGATAGCACAGTAAGCACTCTAGCAAGAAGTCAGTTCTGCTCTTCTCCGCTACCCAGCTCAACCAGCTTCCATCGCCAGGTCAACCGTTCCTCTGCAGCAGCTCCCAGCTGCTCTCCTGCAACAGCAAGCTATCCCTGACCTCCTCTGAACTCACTGAATCCCTTCCAGTCGAGCCCCAGGTCATCAGCTCCTCAGCCGTTGCAGCTCAAGCCAGAGAGCGTTGCAACCTGCTGAAGCAAACAACCAAAACTGCTGTAGCGAAAACCTTCTTTTGACTTCCCTTAGATGATCCCTGAGTCACCTGCACACTTAGCAGCACATTAGGGCAGCAAATCAACAGAAGATCAAAGCATCAGAACATATCAGTGGAGTATCAGTGGTGATTAGAGGTGTTCAGAGCGCGATCAGAACTCTGACAGCGCATTTTGAATTAAAGTGATCGGTCACCGGACCATTCAAGACAATCCCAGACCGATCAGGCTCCAGCCTGATCAGTCCCCAGTGAGAAACCTGGAATCGCAAGCTTCACCAGATCGGTCACCAAACCGATCCAGAAATCTGCTTGCCACAATCCCGCCTGAAATATACTGCTGATCGGTCACAAGACCGATGAAGACACTCCCTGACCGATCAGGCTCCAGTCTGATCGGTCCGGGCGAGAAACCTCGCGATAGTTGATCGTTCAGATTGATCGTTCAAGTTTTCTCCCTGATCGGTCACCAGACCGATCAGGAGTCGAACAGTAGGTTTTCCAAAGTTATCGAAAGCTCCCTGATCGGTCACCAGACCGATCAGACATCACTGGATCGGTCACCAGACCAATCCACGAGAGAACTTCGTGCCAACTTCCCTGATCAGTCACCAGACCAATCTGGGCAAGGCCAAACCCACTCTAAGTCATGAGAACTAGCTCCCAGCCTCCCCTGACTCATGCTCAATCCCTCGGACTAAGATTCCGTGCCCAGTCTCACTCACCGGGACTTTAACCTAGTCCTCCAAGCTAGGACCTGGCTTCACTCACCAGGATTTCAACCTAGCCCTCCAAGCTAGGACCTGGCCCTCCAAGCCGTGATTTCATCCAGCCTAGCCCTCCAAGCTAGGACCTGGCCCTCCAAGCTAGGGTTTCATCCACCTGGCCCTCCAAGCCAGGATTTCACACCTCACCCTTTAAGCTAGGACTTTTTCCATACCTAGCCCTCCAAGCTAGGACTTTTCACACATAACCCTCCAAGTTAGGATTTTTCCACACCTAGCCCTCTAGCTAGGATTTTTCCACACCTAACTCTCCAGGTTAGGACTTTTCACACCTAGCCCTCCAAGCTAGGACTTTTCCATACCTAGCCCTCCAAGCTAGGATTTTTCCACACCTAACCCTCCAGGTTAGGACTTTTCACACCTAGCCCTCCAAGCTAGGATTTTTCCTCAAACCTAGTCCGACTAGGTAGGCCTAGTCCACGACCAGGACTTAATCATAATCATCTTATCAACCTAAACTAAAATCGGTGTCAACACCAAAACAACAATCAGGGTCAGACTGCATCAACAATCTCCCCCTTTTTGTTGTTTGACAACCCGATTTTAAGTTTAGGGATTTGAAATCAATATTCTCAAATTTCAGAATCATAGGGGAATCAGGATCCTCCCCCTACAACATAATCATCCTAAACTTAACCAACCACAGTCTTTCCCTTTGTCAAACACTGAAAAGGGTGTAGACGGGTTGTTAAGATTAAATATACTCCCCCTCAACCCTAGGGGTTTCCCAAAACAACATAAGATTTGATTAAATTTTGAGGAACATATGAAAACATATGAAAAAGATAAAGCATGGCAAAGCAATCATATGTATCATATGAACATGGAGTGAAAACAGGTAGATCTAGTAATAAAGTAGGCAAATAGTACAATGAATGAATCATAAGCAAAATCTAGTCAGATAAGTAAGGCATAAACCATAGCACGAAAAGTCAAGTGCATCATACAACCAAACCAGACAAATAGTGAGATGCATATCAATGCATCAAAGTCAACACCATGCCATACCAGGCAAATAGTCAGAACGGACAGATCCGTCAAATTGTCAGATACCACAAAGCAAGATCAGAGTACAATCAATAATCAATCATCAGCGGGAGGGTCATCATCCTGCATCGGATCATCTGTCGTGTCATCAGGAATGAAAGACCCAGGTGCAGCACTGTCAGAGGGCGCATCTCCAGGAAACGTCTGTCGGTGCCACTCGTCATACCAAGTCTGCTGCAGAGTACGGACTCCCGAGACATCAGACTCCACCACGTGCAGTCGTCGATCGAAGGAGCGAAACTTCGACCGAACCTCCTCGCACCAGAGCTCCCTCAAATGAAGGTCATGCTGGATGGTCCAATCCAAC